>PVJS01027313.1:0-26339 GCA_004027185.1 Glis glis | reverse complement strand
AAAAAAAAAAAAAAATGAGAGCGGGGTCCTTCAGGAGAGAGACCACCATGCTACTTGGGACCGGCGGGGGTAGGTCCCGGAAGGGTCAGGGATGTGGTTGGAAGCAGGGTCAAACTGGGAGATGCTTGCAAAGGGCGGGCTCATAGAGTGTAGCACCAAGGCCCGCACCTGCCCCGAGGTGGGAATCCCCTTATCTACGGGGGCCTGGGAGTGACAGGTGTCCCGGTCTCCACAGCCTAATCTTTGTCATCTACCTGGGCGGTAGATGATGACCCAGAGGGAGGGTCATCACCCACCCCCATAATCCCCAGGGTTCCCTGGCCTCTCACAGGTGTTGTAAGCCTTCTTGTGGGACAGGATCTCCACCACCTCCTTTTTTCTGAAGGGCTCAGGCCCAGGCATCGGCTCTGGAAGAGAAATTGAACAGTATAATGAGGGAGGGGGTCCTAGGCTGGAACTGCCAGCAAGGCTCAGGAACAGGATGGCCACAAGCCAACTGCCAAGACCTCCTTGCCCCCAAGCACCACCTTGACTGGATCAGCTCTGGGTGTCCACACTCCCCTTGTTCCTCAACTTCCCACTGGTGGACTCCTTGGTCCGACTGGACTTACTTAGTGTGTGGCGTGTGTTCACCCCCCACCCCACTGTTTTCTCTCCAAATGCCCCCTCTCCCTTGCACCCTCTGGACTAAGCTTAGCAGAATGAAAACCAATCACCTCTGGACCTTTCAGATGACTCCTGAATGGACAAGCCTTTTACCCCCATCCTGCCACACACAATAATCCTGGATGCTTGGAGTCCCACCCGACCATTATAGGAAAATGCCCAGAAAGGGGCAAGGGGAGAGAGAGACCGGATGCTTTCTGTCCATCCTATACTGGCTGTGTGGTTTTGGGCAAATTACCTGGCCTCTCTGTGCTTCCTCATTAGGAAATGTAGGTGATCACGGCATCTCATAGGGTTGTCAAAGCATTAATTTAGAAGTGCAAGTGCCTGGTATTTTGTCAGCACAAAATAAACACCAGCTTTTCTTATTATCTCCACTCTGAGATGGAAAAAAAACTAACTCAAGGCTTGAAAGTTTGAAGATATGTTAGCTACATGGTGGGTGCCGCCCTTGGGGACTCTAAGCCCGAGGACATCACAGAAGGCAGCAGATTGGGGTAGTTTCTGGGCTTCCCCCAGGGCCATCAGAGCACTCACTGGTAGGTTTCTGAGTGCCAAAATGGAGCTCCAGGTCCAGGTATTTCACCATGTCGCTCAGCTTATCATAGTCGGAGTCCTCCCCGAGCTGTGAGGGAGCATGGAAAGTTTAGAGTAGATGAAACAGTAATAGCTGGCCTGCCCTCCCCTGCCCAGTCACCCTCTGAGGGCTGTCCTGGGGCCTGAGGGCAAAGCCAAAAGCAGGAGGAGACTATAAGAGAAGTTAAATCATCTGAGTTATCAGGTGAGGAGCTGGCTCCTCTTGCAGTCAATAATGCAGCCATTCCTGGAACTCTACCCATGCTGAAGCTGGGCTGGAGCAGGGGATCTAAGAAAACTAGTCTAGCCTCAAGAGTGAGAGGTTTCAAGGCTGGGTGTGGGGGTATTTCCAGGTGTCCCCAATGTGTCTTTAGGGACACAGACTGGCTTCAATGTCTGCACTGACCACCAAGGGCAGGTGTGTCCTTGGACTGGGCCTTTACTCCTCCTCTGCCTGGGTTGGGTAGGGAGGACCAAGGAATGTTCCAGCTGGTGTTGGAAGAGGCCCAGAGGATGGGCCTTGTCTTCAATGCTGCTTCCCAGGCCACCCAGCCCCTGGTTCAGGGCACGGCAGGCCCCAGGTCACCTACCTGCCCCCAGATGGTGCCTTCTGAGTTCTCTACCTGCTCCCACCGCAAGCGCTTGACGCTCATGTGGCTGGTCTCGCTGCGCCGGTGGCCCAGGCCTCGGGATAGCATGGGGGGTGCGCAGGGCACGGGCGGGGGCAGGGGCGGTGGAGGTGGAGGTGGGACAGGGTGGCTGAGTTGACTGAGGGGCTTGGCGAGGGCCTGAGTGGGGCCCCGGGGACCATCGGAGGTGCGGGAGCTGGGCTTAGGATCGTGGAAAGGCAGGGGTGGCGGTGGCGGGGGGCTGAGCGGGGGTGGGGGGATATGGTCGGAGATGGAGGAGTAGGTCAGGGAGCTGCCCTCCTCGCTGCTGCTGATGCAGTCGCTGGCGCTGCTCCGCTCATTGGTTACAAAGCTGCCCTGGTCATCATGGAAACTCATCTGGTTGGGGGGAGAAGGGGAAATGAGGGGAGGGCAAGACTGAGCTCAGAGAGACCAGAGCAGGTGCATGTGGGTGGAGCAGGGGGCAAGGAGAGGGAGGGTGGGATAGCCTGGGGGTAGGGGGTAAGAGAGCCTAGGGACAAAGATAGGACAGCCTCATAGGTTAGCCTGAGGCTGTGGATGGGATGGCCTGAAAGGGTGTAGAATAGCCTGGGACAAGAAATGGGCTAACCTGAGACAGGGTATATGTGGTAGCCTCAGGCAAAGGATGAGAAAGTATGGGGAAATGGACAGAAGAGCCCGGTGGCTTAGCCTGAGACTATGAGTAGGGTAGCCTAGGATGAGGAATGGGGTAACTTGAGGATATATAGGATAGCCTCAGCCAAGGGGCAGAATAGCCTCAGATGGGGGTGGGGTAGCCGGGAGCAAGGGATGGGATAACTCTAGCCAGGGCGTGGGGTAGCCTGACACAGACTGTAGGACACAAAGAGGTAGGTAGAGAGGTAGCCCAAGGCAGATCCTGAGCACAGGAGGCCTCTTTGTAGGAGCTGGGGGATGCTGTATCCCGCCCCACCCCCCGCTTGCATGCCCACCTCCTCATAGTCATTCTCAGGCGTCAGGAAATCGTCCACGATGACCCGGGGCCCCAGCTGCTCGCTCAGCACATCCAGGAAGTGGTCTGTGTCCCGGCTCCGCATAGGGCGGGAGAAAGTGAAGAGCTTCCTGCGGCTGGGTGGGCGAGCAGGGTCCGGGCTTGGGGGACTGTCAGGGCGGATGGGCCCAAGGCCTGGCTGTGGGGAGGGTTCTCTGCTGCTGTCCAGGCTGGCATAGGGGTGGGACTCAGAGCTGCTGGGGGAGGCCAGGCCCCCTGAGCACAGCGGGTCATAGCAGGGGGAGGGCAGGAGCCGCTCGCTGGGCCACGAGATGCTGGACAGGGTCCTGGGTCCTGGGTGGGAGAAAGAATGTGAAGACCCCTCTTCAGCCAGTACCTGGGCTCCAGGCACAGGCTGGAGGGGCGGGCCGGGGGCAGGTTGGCTCTGTGTTTGGGGCTCTCCTCTTTCCCTGTCTGAGCACAGTACCCTGGGCAATCCTGCCTCCCAGGGCCTTCCCTGAGGGTTCAGAGGCCGGAGCCAGAGAGGGAGCATTGCTTAGACCCAGGTTAGGCCAGACCCCAGCTCATCTGGGAATGGACCCCAGAGACACCCCACCCAGGGCCCCACTGAATACAGCTCAAAGGACTGAGGAGCTTTCTTCAGGCTCCAAATAAGGGTCATGAGGCACCTCCTACACCCAGCAAGCCCTGGGCACACAGGAGCATTTCTGGGGGTCCTGCCTTCTGCCCGCAGAGAAACCATCTTCCTAGCTTGGCCATTCACAGAACAATGTACTTAATAGTTTATCCAAGAGCCACATGCAAACTCAGGGACTTCCTTGGGGGAAAGTACTCTGTTTTTGCAGATCCACAACTGGGGTGAGGACCACAGGGAACAAGGGAGGGCTGGGAAAAGCCTGACTTTGATGGCCCCTATCCACTCATGGAGGCCTCTGGGGTTCTCCACAAACTAGTTGTATATATACCCTTTGGGGGTGTGCCTGGGAGTGGGGATGACACCTGGACAGTGGGCCAGAAGAACAGAGGCCAGTGCACCCTCAGGACCAGAGGCTGGCTGAGCCCCTACCTGCCGGGCCCACCAGGCTGGGGCCTGGGGGCGATGCCCGGGATTTGGACACGGTCCCCATCTTCCCTTTGAAGCTGCTGTTCAGTCGAGATTCAAGCTCTGCGTACACAGCCGACATCTGGGGGGCAGCAGGGATGAGTCCAGCCATCTTCCACTGTCCCCATGCAGCTCCCATAAGGCCACAGAGGCCAGGCCTGGGTGGTGGGCCCCAGGGTGTCGGGCCTGGGGTCTCCTGAGTCTTGCCACCCATTCCCCACCCCTGCTGACCCCACCTAGAAGGTCTCACCATCTTGGGGTTGGGGGTCTCAGGGAGGGAGGTGCCATCACCAGCCTGGCGCTCGCCGGGAATCAGAGGAAGAGGAATCTCAGGGCAGTCACCGGGTCCTGCCAGGAGGGTGCCATGGGATCCAGTTACCACATCTGAGTTCTGAGATTCAGGTCCCAGTGCAGACCCAGTCCAGACCTATCAGGCCCTGCAGACCCAGGAGGGCCGCCACACAGCCCTGCTACCCCATCCCTGCCCTTTCTCCTCCCATCGAGCCCATTTTGCAGGAGGGAAAAGAGAGCCCTAGTCTTTCCATCCGGGGTCTTACCGCAGCTGAGGCCGGCTTCCAATCCCTGGGAGCGGAGGCTGCGGCGACACATGGAGGAGGCCCTCAGGGAGCTCCGCGGCTGGGGCTCTGGCGTGGGCTCTGGCGTGGGCTCTGGTGTGGGTTCCAGGTCCAGTGAGGGCTCAGGCTCTGCTGTGGGACGCGCAGGGGAAATGGGGTGCTTGTCCTCCTGGCCTCACAAGCAAGGGGCCTCCACAAACGAGGGGAGTGCCGAAACCATCTGCACCTATATGTGGGCTCTGGGCTGTGGGGCTTTCCTGGATTGTCTACAGGACAACTCTCAGGAAGAAGCCCTGGGCCAGAAACCAGGTACCAGGAGCAGGAGGAGCCCCTGGGAGCAGCCAGTCTGAGGACAGAGGCCCAAGTGGGGGCCCAGCAATCCGCAACAGGGATCTTCTCAG
The DNA here is from genome assembly GCA_004027185.1 of Glis glis. Lineage (NCBI taxonomy): Eukaryota > Metazoa > Chordata > Mammalia > Rodentia > Gliridae > Glis > Glis glis. The sequence goes on along the minus strand of PVJS01027313.1, from coordinate 21,399 downwards.
GAGTTCATCCTTCCAGGGTCTCAACATCCCATGTTGAGACATGCTCAGCCTGGATCCTGCGCTTCTTTTTTTATGGTGCTGGGGATTAAACCCAGGGGCATTCTACCTTCAAGCTACCCTCCCCCAGCCCTTTTTATTTTTTATTTTGAAACAGGGTCACACTAAATTGCTGAGGCTAGCCTCAAACCCTCAATCTTCCTGTCTCAGCCTCCCAAGTACAGGTGTGTGCCACCATGCCTGGCTCTTGCTAATGCCCTCAGCCTTCTGCAGCTGAGTGGGTGCCAGGGACCAGGGACACAGGACAAACAACAGTCAGCAAATAGCAGATCTGCGGGGACTGTCATGGCAGATACAGAGTGACTATATCTAATAAAGTCACAGGGTCTGATGTCCTTTCCAGTCACATGGCCTCAACCCTAAGTGCATAGTTTTGTGGGCTCTAACATGTACACAGCAGTGGAGAAATGAGGCTGTGTGTGGCCTAGTGGGCCCATGTGTGTGCTTATGCACCAGGGCCCACCAGTCAGAATAGCCAACCACGTGCTCATGATCCAGGTGGCAATGTGCTGGGATATTTGCAAGTAGCAAGCATGTGAATTTCTTGATCTGTGACACACTTCCCAGGGCACAAAGCACAGCCATTGCGATTACTCCCATGTTGTGGAGAAGATACCTGAGACCCCAGGCAGCTCGGATTATGCTGTCTATACTGCACGGCAGGCACATCCTGGGGGCTGAGTGTGGACCAAGCCCTAGTGAGCTAAGCGTGTATTTGCCTGGTATGTGGGCACATCCATGTGTGGGAGGGGCCAGGTTGGCTGTAAGACCTCACAGGTAGAAACAGGTGTCTGGCATTTCACCTGCAGAGCTGGGCAGCTGGCAGGATGGGCAGGGCAAGGGGCCTGGGGGGATGTTTACCTGTCATAGCTGTGTAGCCCAGGAAGCATGCGATTTTCTCCTGACAGAGCTCCTGTTCCTCATAGGTCAGCAGCTGGTAGATAAATTGCCAAAGGACTTGTTTGGCAGGTGTGTCCAGCACGGGGTAGACATCCACAATGAGGGTGTCGATGTTCCTGGAGAGGGTGCGGGAGCAAGGGGGGCATAACTCAGGGGTTCCCCAGAGGGGCGGGGTGGGCAAGGGTGACACTACCAGACCACAGGATTCAGCCTCATGCCCTGCTGCCACCCTGGGACAACAGTGGTGAACAGGAAGGCAGGCTCTGGGCACAGGCTGCTCAGGTTCAAATCCAGCTCCTCCACTTACCAGCTAAGTGACCTTTCTCAAATTACTTAACTTCTCTGTGTCTCAGTTTCCTCTTCTGTAAAATGGGGATAAAATAGCATCTACTGCATAGAACCGTCATGAAAACTAACACGTAAAGTGTGGTCAGGTGGTGCAGGTTCAAGGCCACCCTCAGCAAGTTAGAGAGACCCTCAGTAAGTTAGTGAGACCCTGTTTTCTTTCTTTTCTTGGGGGGTGCTGGGGGGTGGAACCCAGGGGCCTTCTATCTCCAGGCTATACCCCCAGCCCTATTTTATTTTTTATTTGGAAACAGGGTCTTGCTAAGTTGCTGACAGTCTCAGTAAGTTGCTGAGGCTGCCTTTGAACCTGCAATCCTCTTGTCTCAGCCTCCCAAGTACTGGGATTATAGGAGTGTGCCACCACACTCACTGAGAGACCCTGTTTTCAAAAAATAAAAAGTAAAAAGGGCTGGGAGTATAGCTCAGAGGTAGAATGCCCCTAGGTTCAATCCCCAGTTCCAAGAAACAACAACAAAAACAACCCCCCCAAAAAACATAAAGTGTATTAAGAAAACTTCTCACTGTATCAGGGACTAACAGATGGAGGCTTCTGGGTTGAAATCTGGCCTGCCACCTGTTAGAGAAAATTGTATTGAAACATGGTCACAGCCATTTGTTTATATTCTGTATATGGCTGTTTCCAAGCTACCATGGCAGAACTGAGTAGTTGTGATGGAGGCCCACATGAGCTGCAAAGTTTGAAATATTTACTATTCAGCTCTTCATAGAAAGTTTGCTGACTCCTGTAGTACATGGAAAAGAAAAACTGGGAGCCAGGCATGGTAGCGCATGCTTGTAATCCCAGTACTTGGGAGGTTGAAACAGGAGAATCGCAGGTTCGCAGCCAGCCTCAGCTACTTAGTGAGGCCCTCCGCAACTTAGTGAAACCCTGTTTCTAAATAAAAAAAAAAAAAAAGGGCTGAGGGTGTAGCTCAGAGGTAGAATGCCCCTGGGTTCAATCCCTAGTACTGCAAAAAATAAAGAATAAAAAAATGTAGGGATGGGGGTGTAACTCGGAGGTAGAATGCCCCTGGGTTCAATCCCCAGTTCCGCAAAAAAGGGGGGAGTGAAGATGTAGCTCTGAGGTAAAAAAGAATGCCCATAAACTCATCAGACTGGTGGCCAGGGCAAGGAGGTTGTTTTTTTGTTTACTTATTTTTTTTTTGTACTGGCAATTGAACCCAGGAGCATTCTACCCCTGAGCTACACACCCAGCCCTATTTTATTTTATTTATTTATTTTTGCGGTACCGGGGATTGAACCCAGGGGCATTCTACCTCCAAGCTACACCCCCGGCCCTATTTTTTATCCTTTATTTTGAAACCGGGTCTGACGAAGTTGCGGAGGGCCTCACTAAGTAGCTGAGGCTGGCTGTGAACCTGGATCCTCCGGTCTCCACCTCCCAAGTACTGGGATTACAAGTGGGCGCCACCATGTCCAGCTTATTTTAATTTTGAAACAGGGTCTCACTAAGTTGCAGAGGGTCTCCTTAAGTTGCTGAGGCTGACCACAAACCTGCGACCCTCCAGTTTCAGCCTCCCAAGTACTGGGATTTCAAGCATGTGCCACCACGTCCAGGAGCAAGGAGATTTGAAATGGGAGAGAAAATGAAGCCAAAAGGAAATGAAAAGTAGAAAAAAAAAACATATCCATCAATGGACAACTGGATGAACAAAATATGGTATATTCATACAATGGAGTATATAAAGGAATAAAGTCCACACTATTACTTGAATGAACCTTGAAAATATTATGCTAAGTGAAAGAAGCCAGACATAATAGTACATATATTATGTGATTCCTATTCATATGAAAGTCCAGAATATGAAAATGTCTAGAGATAGAAAGTAGACTAGTGGTTGCTTAAGGTCAGGGCGTGGAGCGAGTGTGTGTAGGGGTGTTGTAGTGAAAGGGCTTGGGTTTCTTTTTGATGTGATGAAGGTCTAAAATTGACTGTGGCAATGGTTGTATATATTTGTGAATATAACAAAAGCCACTGAATTGTACGCTTAAATGGGTGAACACTAAATGGATGAATTGTATGGTATATGAATGACAACTTTTTTTTCCCTCAAGATACTGGGATGGAACCCAGAGCTTCTCACATACCAGGCAAGCGCTCTGCCACTGAGCTACACCCACCCCTCCCAGGTCGTGTGTGTGTGTGTGTGTGTGTGTGTGTGTACTGGGGATTGAATCCAGGAGCATTTTACCTCCAAGCTACACCCTCAGCCCTATTTTATTTTTTGTTTTGAAATAGGGTCTCGCTAGGTTGCTAAGAGTCTCACTAAATTGCTGAGGCTGGTCTCAAACCTGCGATCCTTCTGTCTCAGTCTCTCAAGTACTGGGATGACAGGCATGCAACACCATGCCCGGCACCCCATGCCCTTTTTAAAATTTTATTCTGAGCCAGCATCTCACTAAGTTGTCCAGGCTGGCCTTGAACTTGTGATCCTCTTGCCTCAGCCTCTGGAGTAGCTGGGATTACAGGCATATACCCCCATGCCTGGCCATGGATTTTATATCTATATCTAATATATATATATATGTATATATATACACACATATATATATACACACACACATATACATATATATATATACACATATACATATATATATATTTTTTTGTACTGGGTATGGATAGAACCCAGGGGCATTTTACCTCTGAGCTACAGCCCCAGCCCCTCTTATTTTTTTATTTTGATACAGGGCCTCACTAAGTTGCTAATGGCTTCACTAGGTTGCTGAGGTTGGCTGCAACCTGTGATCCTCCTGTCTCAGCCTCCCAAGTACTGGTGGATTACATTTTAACATAACTATTTAAACAAAATAAAAGGGAATGTACAAGCAAAAGGTTTAGCACAGACCATGATAATGACCCCACAGGCCGAGGAGGGTGATAAATACAGCCACTGCAGTTGAGATGCAGAAAGACCCCACCCTGACCCCTCTGGCCTGGCCCCTGGCTCGTGCCCACAGGTGAGGCTCTCATGAGGGTCCTGCCAACCATTCCTGTCTGCCTTACTTCACAGAAAAGGCTGTGACTTGCTGAAGATCACAGAGCTAGGAGGTGTCAGAATCAGGGTTTGCGCTAGGGCAGCCCCCTCCCCCAGAGGGTGACCCCAGTACCATCTGTTGCCTTTTTGGAGCTTCCCCTAAGGAAAGGGGCTGAGGAGGCTCAGGCAGGGAGACCAGAATGATGAGTCTGGGTAGGACTTGGGAGCCCACCCAGGACAGGTCCCCACCACCACTCTGGCTGACCACCTGTGCTGGAAGAAGCTCTCAAGGGCCCGGCAGACCCCATAGCGCTCAGGAGGAGTGAGGAGGTGCTCCAGCTGCTGGCTGAAGGTCCTCCCCTGGACCCGGATGCTGGAGGGCAGTATATCCGCGACCCACTGCAGGGACGTGAGCGCCGACGAAGGGTTGGGGGAATCCAAAGAATCGGAGTCTGCCAGGACCACAGACAGAGGCATGGGTGACTCAGAATGTCCAGGGCGGGTACGAGTTCCCTGGCAGCTGGGGCCAGTGGCTGACTGGGGGGTGCCATGCATTGGGAAGTGCACCTGCTCTCTTCAGTAGGGGATGATAGGATTGGAGGGAGAGAGCCCGGAGCAGCGTCTGAATGCTGCATATTGGGGTTCCATAGCACCATCTAGGGGCAGGTTGAGATGCTGCAGGTTCGGGGGAAGAGCACAGTCCGCGGCAGGCTGGAAAATCTCACACTTGTGCTGAGGGAGCCAAGTGACTCACCGCTGGCGAATGGGACGAGCCCTTCTTCCACCACCAGCGTGGGCATTGCGCCACTGCCCTGCAGCATGGATACCACCTTGTCGTGGGAGCAGTTCCTGTCAAGCAGACATGGCCCAGGAGGGCCTCATACATAAGCCCCTCTCCATGGCCACCAGCCAGGCCTCTCTGTCCTGCCTGTAGAGGCCACAGACCAAGTCCACAGCTGGGCCAGGACTTGCAAGGGCCCTGCCTCTCCTGTTCATTCTCTCTCTCTTCTCTCTCCTCTCTCTCTCTCTCTCTCTCTCTCTCCCCTGGAGAATGAAACCAGAGGCATTCTACCTCCAACCTACACCCCAGCTCTATTTTATTTTTAATTAGAAACAAGGTCTCGCTAAGTTGCTGAGGCTGTCCTTGAACCTACGATCCTCCTATCTCAGCCTCCCAAGTACTGGGATTACAGGCATGTGCCACCATGCCCAGCATCTCCTGCTCATTCATTTCCGGTGTAGGAGAAGCCCCAGGCTTCATCTACCTTGGCTTGCTGCTGCACTGGGCTTGGCCTTCCTGGGCATAGAAGGAGCTGTGTTCATGTCAGTAGTCCCCTTCTAGAGCAAGACACACTTGATCCCTTCAATTCTGTATCCCTAGTATGGAGCAGGAGTATTTTCTGGTTGGAGGGATAAACTCAAGTCCTGGCCAGATGCAAGGATAGATTTAAGAGTTTCCAGTGGAGAAAACTGACACTGGGGGCCAACGGGTCAGAGGAGATTGGGGCCATGGCCTGGGTATCCCAAGAGGCAGGAGGAGTCTGGGGGGGTAGTCACTAAGCTCTGGTGTCCTCAGTAGCCTCTGACCTCATGTCCAGTCCGTTGAGGAAGAGGATCCGGTCGCCCGACTTGAGGGCAGCATTTTCAGCAGGGCTGCCTGGAAGCGAGGAGAGAGGGCATGTTGGTCAGCTGGGCAGGACCTGCCCCAGCCCTGTGTGGGGCCCATCCCACTCCACCAAACCAAATGCTAGTCTTTCTCCAGTTTTATAGGAGAAATGGAGACTCAGAGCTAGAGTAGAGAACTCACTTCTAAGCATGCCTTTCACATGCAAACCAACCAATTCATAGCCAACACCCCAATCACTTCTCTAAGAAGCTCTCTCACTTTGAGTCTCTATCCACCCATCCTAATTACCCCAGGGCAAGGTAGCAGGGTATAAGGACAGCCACTAGACCCCAGAGCCCACTGAAATGATTCAAACCGCTCAATCTTAACCCCATGGAGCCTGCTTAGCCAACCTCTCCCATCCCTTCCTGTAATTAATTAATTAATTAATTAATTAATTGGTACTGGGGATTGAACCCAAGGACATTCTACCTCTGAGCTATACCCTCAGTCCTTTTCATTTTTTATTTTGAGACAGGGGCTCACTAAATTGCTGAGGTCGTCCTTGAACCTGCGATCCTCCTGCCTGTCTCCCAAGTACTGGGATTACAGGTGTACGCCACCATACCCGGCAATTTTTTAAATTTTTGAAACAAGGTCTGGCTAAGTTACTCAGGGTCTCACTAAGTTGGTCAGACTGGCCTTGAACCTAGTAATCCTCCTGTCTCAGCCTCCCAAGTACTAGAATGGGATCTATAGTAAGAAACTATGTTCTAGCTGGGCGCCATGTTGCACACCTATGATCCCAGTACTTGGGTGGCTGAGGCAGGAGGAACACAAGTTCAAGGCCAGACTCAGCAACTTAGCAAGACCCTCAGCAACTTAGTGAGACCCCACTTCAAAATTAAAAAATAAAAAGGGCTGGGGATGTAGCTCAGAGGTAGAATGGCCCTGGGTTCAATGCCATATGTTCCCATGGCAACCCTCTCCTGACCGTTGGTGTCACCATACCTGAATAATAATGAAACTCACTCTCTGTCTTGGTTGCCCTGAACATCCCACCTACCACCTGGAAGGGAGGCCAGTAAGTTGCCTCCAATGATATAGATTTTTTTTTCTTTCTACCTCTTTTATTTGTCCTGCTAAATTCAACTCGGAAACAAGTAGGATAAGTAATAAGCCTAAATAAAACATACTCTCAGATGGTAAGAAATTCTCCCTTGAGGCTGTGGAGACTGGAGAGGAAGCAGGACAGTCAGGGAAAATGTCCTGGGAGAGATGGGATGGCGGATTTCTGTTCCCAGGGATTGGAAAATGGGAGAGGGTGACTCTGGTGACTAATCTAATGTGGCTGCCTGGAAGGGGTGAGAGGGCCAGAGGGGTTGTCCCAGAGAATCAAAGATCACACCAGGCCTGAGGTCAGGAGATCCCAAATTCTGGTCCTGATTTGCCAGAGCCTTTCCAGGCCTCAGTTTCCCCATCTGTAAAAGCTCCCATCTAAGCATCCATTTAGCTTCCTATGACAGTAAAAGCATGGGGTTACCAGCCTGGATGTTGGGCTGGGGAGAATAGCACACCTGGACTTTTTTCAGGGTGCAGGGATTGAACCCAGGGTCCCATGCATGCTAGGCATGCTACCACTGAGCTACACCCTCAGCCTGCACACCTGGATTTTAACAAGGCCCTAGGCCAAGTATATTTACATATGTGGGAAGAAGCAGCCTAGTAAGGCCGGGATTGGAGGCACAGCTGGAAAAGCCACATTCAAACAGCAGAGGCTAAACATTTCTGGAGGAAGCCCTCTAGAGTGTGACCTTGAGCCTTTTCCCTATACTGTCAATGACTTAGCCCAAATACAAAAATAACCACATAATGCCAGTTATCAGGTTAGGGTCTCAGAATGATCCACAGGCTGGAACAGTGTTGCAAAGGCACTGAGGCGCTTTCCTATCTCACAAATCTGTAAAATGGAGACGTGAGATGCAGAAGTGTAAAAAGGACTTGGCCTCAGCAGGTGTACTGATGGAGGTGGGCCAATAGGAGCATCATGTTCAGGTGCTGGGAAGGGATGGCTGCAGGACCAAGCAGGTGATCCAGCCCTGTGGGGTGGTTACAAGGAGGGAGTGCTCAATTCAGTGCCAGGAGGTTTCTGTCATACTGAGACCTTCCACAATAGAAAGAAGGGGCAGGCTGGGTGGGAGAAGAAAGGGAATCCAAAGCCAGGTGTGGTGGCGCACACTTGTAATCCCAGTACTTGGGAGGCGGAGACAGGAGGATCACGGGTTCTCAGCCAGCCTCAGCAACTTAGCAAGGTCCTCTGCAACTTAGTGAGACTCTGTTTCAAAATAAAAAATAAAGTAGGGCTGGGGGTGTAGCTCAGAGACAGAATGTCCATGGGTTCCCTCCCTAGTACCACAAAAAAAAAGGGAGTTCAGATATGGGGGTCAGAGGCTGAATAAAGGGCAAGTCCCTGAGGCCCTGCCACCTAAGTCTGGCTTGCAGGCAAGTGCTAGTTCATAGTGGGCTCTCTGAGCAGAGAATGTCATTTGGGACTCAGACACCAGCTCTATCCTGGCTGCCAAAGTGTCCTGGGAAGTGTCCCCAGCCGTCTCTGTAGACACAGGAAAGGTCTGGATAAAGAACTTGGCTTAGAGCCGGGTGTGGTGGTGCAAGCTTGTAATCCCAGTACTTGGGAGGCTGAGACAGGAGGACCACAGGTTCGCAGCCAGCCTCAGCTACTTAGTGAGGCCCTCCACAACTTAGTGAGACCCTGTTTCAAAATAAAGAATAAAAAATAGTGCTGGGGATGTAGCTTGGAGGTAGAATACCCCTGAGTTCAATCCCCAGTACCGCAAAAAAAACAAAACAAAAAAAAAAACTTGGCTTAAAGTGATGGCAAACTTGGAGGGGAGATGCTGGAACTCAGGCCTCTGGTCTTGGGCATCTTAGACAAGTGGGTGATTTGGATTTGCTGGACACAGACTACATGAGGTTGGTACCTGGAAGGGGGCAGGTTCTCAGCAGCAACCTGCATAGGTAGAATTACCAGGGAGAGAGAGATACATCAGGGTCCTTCCCCCCATCCTGGGCCTTAGGGACTCTTAGGACAACCTGCCGACCCCTCACCAGGCAGGACAGACTCGATCCAGACTGGCCCATGGCCACGAAGAGTGAAGCCGAAACTCTTGTTGCCCTTGTAGACTCGGACAGTCCTGGGAAGAAAGAAGGGCAGATGGGAGGTAGTCAGCCTCCCCTGCCCCACCCTGGAGAGGGGAGGCCAGGGCGCAAGAGATGGAGATGTCCCATGTCCTGCTCCTCTTAACCTCCTCTATCCCCCCAGGTGCCCATCTCCCGTGCCTTCTGCCCAAGTCTCCATTCTCTGAGCCCGCGATACAAAGGGTCTGGCGGCCCGCGCCCCTGAGCCGGGGTACCTGCGCGCTCCCCCGACACTGGCGCGGCTGCCCACCAACGAGGCGGCCTTGCGCGGGGGTGGCTCGTCCGGGCGGCGCGGCGCAGCGCTGGCGCGCGTGGACACCAGGAGGCGCTCGGGCCGCTCCTCACTGCGACTCCGGCGCAGCCGCTGCGCTCCCTGCGCCCGCCTGGCGCGGCACAGCTTGCCCAGCAGGCCCTGGGACACCACCTCGTCGAAGCGCGCCCGGTGCTTCTTAGGGATGAAGATCCTGCAGGCGAGGAACGCAGAGTCGGAGCGCGCCCCCTGCCAGCGTCGCGATCGCCACCCACAGGCGCTTCCAGGTGGGTGCCGCCTTGGGCTCTCCCGCCTCTCCCCAGGGGTGGAAGCGGAATCTCCGGTCTCCCCCTCTGTATCTGGACCTGACCTCTCAATCGTCCTGGGCCACACCAGGACCTTGGCCCAGGACCGTGGTGTCCTGCTTGCTCCACCTCGAGAAAGTCATATGGACTGTCCCCCATTACTCTGGCCTATGCAGAGTCCCAGTGCTCCCAAAGCCAGTCCACGGAGGCACTTCTCCTCCTGCCTGTCTTCCACCACCAAGGGTCTGACTCCCCCAGCCCTCATCACACCTCCCATCTTTCTGCTGGCTTCTCTGGCCAGCCCCCGTCTAAAGCTTCCTACTCAGGATTTGCCAGGACCACCACAGCTGGCACCTTCAGCCCCAACTCTAAGCCCCCCCACACACACCACTGTCCCTGCCTGGTCCACTCTCTTTGCTCCCTTAGCTAAACTAACTGGGCTTGCCCAATGCTGGCCTCCTTTCAATTTAGTCCTATATGCATTTAGTGAGCCTCTGTCATCTGCACCAGCCAGGCGCTAAGGCTCAAAGCTGAAGGGCCTGTGGCTCCTGCTCTCAAAGGAGTCACCCTGGAAGTGGAGAGGGGAGGCACAGCCCCCATGCAGGGTCCATGACCTGGGATGAGTCCTTGGTGCCTGTGGATCTCCCCTGCAAGGCTGGGAGCTCTCTGTGGGCTACAAGCTACAGTGACCTGCCAGGACATGGCATTTAGAGGGACTCAGTACACAGAGGGTCTGCGGCAGCCCAATCAGATCTCTGAGGAATTGCAGCAGCTAATATCCTGGTGGACTTCACAGCCCACGGCAGAGGATTCTGAAGCACAGAGAGGATCCCTAACTTTGCTGGGTTGCACAGCTGGCCCTCTGGCTAAGCTGGAATGGGAGCCCTGCTTTCTGAGCCCCAGCAATGTGACAGGGCTTCTGACACTAGCAAAGCCTCCCTGGCTGCATCCCAAGGCTCCCTTCCCTGTTCTTTGTATCAGGAGCCAGTGCCAAGGGCATGATGGGGAACAGTGGCCTTGTAGACAGCTGAAAGCTACCCCACCCCGAGGTCACTCTAGGGCCCCCACACGGCTCCTCTGGCCCCTGTGGGCAGGGTTAATAAGGCTAGTAAGGCACACTAGGCTGCTTGGTGGAAGAGGAGGTGTAGATTTTCAGGGAGGGTTATGCTGGCTCTGCTCCCCCCAGTGAGCTCTGCTCCAGGTCTGGACATTCCAGGTGATCAGGAGACCGGAGTGAATGGCCTGCTCGGTTCTCTCAGGAGCCCAGTCCTGCCCACCTGCAGTGATTCCTGCAAATCTAGAGCCTCAGCCTCATTCCCCAGATGGTCACTCTAGGTCCCTGGAGCCTGACACCTCCATCTGCCTGGCCTGCACATGCCCCACACCCTCCTAGTCCTCATGCCTCCTGCCCAGGCAAAGAAGGGGTGACAAGCCTGAATCTGTCCAGCTCACACTTTCAGAGCCCCAGGCTCTGAAAGGCATCAGTCCCACATACCCAGCTCCTGAGTGCAGCCTGGGCAGGGGCCAGGTGACCAGCCCATTCCACCCTCCAGCAGCAAGTAGGAGAGACCTTGACCCCCAACCCCCTGGTAGAAACCGGGTTGAGTCACCAAAACTGCGCAGGTGGAAGAAGGTCGGGTGGCCGGTTCCCTGCTTGGCATCGTTGGGGCTGAGCCAGAGGCCAAGGCTGCCTGGTGAGCCAGACACCCTTTCTGGCTCATAAAGGCCTTCCATGCGGCTCAGTCTGGCCAGCCTTCCCAGCCTTGGATCTGCTCTGAATTGAATGACCCAGCACAGCCAGGTGCAATGGGGCTGAATTGACAATTGTGACTGATCACTCTCCCTTGGACTGCGACAGCCCCGCATTAGGTGTCCAGGACTCCCGTGTCCCTGCTATGCCAACTCTTCCTGGGAGCCCCCACAATGACCTTGTACCCGGGGTCAGTTCGGCTACCAGGGACTGCCCTAGGGTCTTCTCTCTCCACCGCATTCCCTGTCGCAGCCCAGCTTTCTCCACCTTGCCCGTGATCATCCTCGACGAACTGGTGTGGTGGGGGCGGGGCGAGAGTCCCCTGGTTCACCCGGGTAGCTTCAGCCTGGGGTGCACGGCAGTCGAGAGGTCGTGCCTTCCAAACTCGGGACCGGATGCGCTGAATTCTCACCCGACCCCAGCCTCCGCTCTCCATCCTCATCCAGTGTAGAAAGGGAAGAGGGCTTTGCAATCCTAGCTCTTCCATCCCATCCCAACTCCTAGGGTTGTGTACCAGTTCTGGGTACCCAACACCGAAACCTCGCCCCCTTTGCGCCCACCCAGTTTATTTCCACCCTCCCCAACCCCAGGGCTCCGCCCAGGTTCCGTGGGTGCCCACCCAGGGCTGGGAAGCCCCTCAGTGCCCCAGCCCCACCCCTTCCAGGCTGGCCCTACGCGGGTTCTCCGCGCCCAGGGTGCACGGTTCCCGGGGGCACGGGGCGCGATGGGGAAGCTACCTAAAGTGCCGAGAGAAGCCCTGGTCCTTCCCCATCTGGAGCCCGGACAGCTGCGCGGCAGGTGCCGAAAGGCAGGGGTGGCGGGAGCCGGCGAGCGGAGCTAGGTCGCCGCGACTCCACGCGCCTCTACCGGGCGAGCGCGCACCGCCCCTCCCGAGCTGTCCCGGTCCGCGGCCCCGCGCTCGTCCCCCTCTCGCTGGCCCCGCCCAGCCCCGCCCCTCTCCTCCCTTTCCGGGGGACCCTTCAACAAGCTGGAGGATGGGATGGGGGAGTTGAGGGGTGGGGCGGTTCTAGACTGCCACGCTCCCTCCCCTTGGCTCTCTCCTTTACTCCCTTTCCTGGGAGCCTCGCTGCGCCCCTGCCCCCTGCACAGTGGTGGATCCTCTGTACCCAGCTGCAGCAGAGACTAAACCCAGTCAGATTGTCCTGTAGAGCATGGAAGGCTGCCGGAGATGGCGGCCATTGTGCTGGGCCTCCAGGGCTCAGCAGGAGTGGGCCATTGGGAAGCCCTTCCCTCCTATCCTGGAGGAAGGTCCGGTGAAAAAGAAGCTGGAGAGGGAAGCCTTGAATGCCGTGGTCAGCAGCCAGCTCACACTGCACCTCAGAGTGTGTGTGTGTGTGTGTGTGTGTGTGTGTGTGTGTGTGTGTGATTATGGATTTAAGGGGAGGTAGAGGGACCCTAGAGATTTAGCATATCGGAGAGGGATGATGCTGGGAGGGGACCCAGAGAAAGGAGTTGGATGGGATCAGCGGCTAGAATCTAAAACAGGAGGTGGAGAGTCTGAGGCTCCATGAGGGAGTGGAAGTGACCAGGGGGCTTCTGGGCTAGGACAACTCCCAGACAAGTAGAGGGCCTCCCTGAGACAGTGCCCAGCTGTGAAGAACAGCTAAGGAGCAGGAGAGGAAGGCAGCGGGAAAGGGGTGGGCTCCTCTGCTGGCTCGGCTTGGGACCAGCCACTCCCTGCTCTGTGTGGTCATTTCCATTGATCCAGAGTTCCTGTCTGCTGGAGAGGGCCAGGCTCTGAGGCCTGGGGAAAAAACGATAGACTGTGGGGAGCCAGTCCAAGGCATCCTGGGGGGCTCCTCAAAGGCAACCTCAATGGGGGACATCATCATGAGACCCTCTCTTCAGCAGGAGGCAGCCACCACCTAGATAAGCTGGCACAGCAGAGGCAGGGAGTCCCAGGAAATTACTTCTGTCTCTCTCAAGAGAACACCTTACAGGGGCCAGCCTGCAGTTCCTACAGTCAGTCACAGGAAGGGGCTTGCAGAGCTGACCACCAGGCCATGCTGTCTAGCACACTGTAGCCCCCATTCCTAGCCCCAGTGAGACCACCACCCCGCCATGACCTCCCAGGGCTGTGTTTGTTCCTGGCATCAGCAGGAAATCAGAGACAGAGCCCTTCATGCCATTGCCTCCCCGTGCCTTGTCCTCAGCCCTGCCAGGGAGAGAAATGTCTGACAGCCCTCACAGTGAGCTGGGCTCCCTGACACCAGCAGGACCACAGCCATGCCATCAAGACGGAGCCATTTCTGATTGTTTTGTGCCAGCAGCAATGGCCCAAAACCAGGATGCCCAAAGGCTATGAGAACTGTCCACCATGCTGAGGGTAGAGGAGATGAAAGCATGCAGCAAGTGCTCGTGCTGGCATCCAGACATGCCTGCGGGCCGGGCCCCTACCAGAACAGAGATGGTCCCTGATGGTCCAGCAGCTGGTGCCCCTGCTGATCCAAGGCAGCATGCAGTGGGCCCCAGGAATGGGGGGATGATGCCACTGTCATCTAGTGAGTAGAAGCCAGGGATGCTGCTGCTAAACATCCTACATACACAGGCCAGCTTCCAACAACAGAGAAACAGGGGGCCAAAATGTCAATAGTACACACTTGAAAAAGGACCCTTCCTGAAGGAAGCCAATACTAATTGAGCACATACTATGTGCCTAACACTTCTACCTACAACTGGCTCATTAAATTCTCCCAATAGCCGGGCGTGGTGGTGCACGCTTGTGATCCCAGTACTTGGGAGGCTGAGGCTGGAGGATCACAGGTTCATGGCCAGCCTCAGCTACTTAGTGAGGCCCTCCACAACTTAGTGAGACCCTGTTTCAAAATAAAGAATAAAAAATAGGACTGGGGGTGTAACTAGGAGATACAATGCCCCTGGGTTCAATCCCCAGTACTGCAAAAAAAAAAAAAATTCTCCCAATGGCTCTGTGCTGGGGTGTCCCCAACACTTGTCACTGAAGCAGAAGAGGTAGCAGGAGTACAGATGGTCCCTCCCTACCTCCAGATTGTCAACTAATCTCTTTTCTGCTAATAGTAGGCAGAGTTCATTTACAGGATTTCCTACCAAGAACCTTGCTGAGAACACAGAGGTGTTTCATCAGTTCTATTTTACAGACAAACAGTAGAGGTCCATTAACCTGTTCGAGGTTGCAGTGAGGGGACCTGCTCTGTCTTGATTCCAAATTCCAGATCCTTCCCCTACCTGGGCTATTTCCCTCCCCTCCCCCTCCTCACCTATTCCCTGCAGCACTAGCCCACCAGGAAACTGACTGCTTTTCTGTTCCCTCCTGGCCACGTCACACTTTCTGAACTGCTTGGTCTGTCCTAATTAGAAAGCCATTTTATCACTTCATCAGACTGGGATCCCTTTGGGGACAGACCCAAATTAGGCTCTGAGTGGCAGCATTAGCTGCTATCCTAAAGGAAGAGACCATTTCTTTTGCGTACACTGTGGCCACTGACCCATCTCACCATTCTCAGCAGTGCTGTCCAACAGAACCTGGACATGTTCTATGTCTGCGCTGACCCAGATAGATGGTAGACACTGGCCATAGGTGGCTATTGAGTGCTGAAGTGTGCCTAGTGAGACCAAGCTGAACTTTACCTTTTATGGCATATTAGTGAAATTTTATTTATTTATTTATTTATTTATTTACTATTTATTTATTTATTGCAGTACTGGGGATTGAACCTAGAGGCATTCTACCTCCGAGCTACACCCCCAGCCCTATTTTTTATTCTTTATTTTGAAACAGGGTCTCACTAAGTTGCGGAGGGCCTCACTAAGTAGCTGAGGCTGGCCGCGAACATGGATCCTCCGGTCCCAGCCTCCCAAGTACTGGGATTACAAGTGTGCACCACCACACCCAGCGTGAAATTTTAAATATCCACATGTGGCTAGTGGTTGCTGTGTTGGATGGCCCAGATTCATGGTCTCAATGCTCCTTCCCTGCTCCCCATGCCTTCTGTTTTAGCCACTGTAGCCACCTCCATGCGAGGATAAGCGACCACATCTCTGATTTGGACGGGTTCGAGCCTCCAAGTGGAGCTTTGGTCTTCATGCACACACTCACACACACAAACATGTCTATATATTTCTTTACCTACCACCCTTTGGCAGCTCAACCTCTCATTTTTTTAATTTTTAGCTATTGTGGTGCTGGGGATTGAACCCAAGGGAATTCTACCTCTGAGCTACACCCCCAGCCCTATTTGATTTTTTATTTAGACATCTCAGTAAGTTGCACAGGGCCTTGTTAAGTTGGTGAGGCTGGCTTCGAACCTGTGATCCTCCTGTCTTAGCCTCCCAAGTACTGGGATTACAGGTGTACACCACCATGCCCCAGCTCAACCTCTCATTTAAGTGAGGTTTAAGCCTTGTCTCAGTGAGGCATAGTGGCCTGTAATCCCAGTACCTGGGAGACTAAGACAAGAAGCTCGCAGGTTTGGGATCAGCCTCAGCAATTTAGCAAGGCCCTCAGCAACTTAGTGAGACCCTGTTTCAAAATTAAAAAAAAAATAGGGCTGGGGGTATAGCTTGGAGGTAAAACACTCCTGGGTTCAATCCCCAGTACCAAGAAACAAAACAAAAAATGCTTTTTTCTTTGACATGGAGTCTTCTGGACAGAGCAACGTCACCCCATAGCCCCACATCTTAAACTGGGTAATTTAGGATGTCATCCTGGGTGACACTGCCCTCACCCTGGATGGCCAGATGCCTGGTCCTGACACTCTCCTTGAGGACTGTCCTCCCATCTCCACAGGGCACACTGCCTGGCCCCAGGAATCCCTGAGCCCCAGCACTGACACCTGCTGCCTCTGGGGAGCAGCCGGCTGGATTCCCTGTGACTGAGTTAGCCATGGGCTGTCCCTCTCCGGGCACCCAACCTCAGACTCACAACTAGCTGTGGCTGTGACCCCTCGATTCCCCCTTGGAGGTCTCTGGGGAACGCGCTGCACTGGGATCCCACCCTGGAGCTCAGGACGCCAGTGGGATCAGTGGCAACTGGCCAGCCCTGGGGAAGGGGATGTTTGGAAGTGAGAGGGGTGGAGAGATGGGGGAGGGGTGGAGAGATGGGGGAGGGGTGGCTGAAGCCCGGATGCCAGGGTAACCCTCTCCCTACAGAGCCCAGCTGGGTGCCGCCCCCTCCTCCGGCAGCCTCCCCAATTTTCCTGTCGCATTTGACACCCGCTGACAACACAGGCTGCCGTTTCATCCTCCCCAGCAGTCCCCGGGGATGTTGCGGGCACCGGGCACCCCAGGAGTCCAGGGTTCCCGCTTCCCAGGATCTAAATCGAGCCTCCCCCCACCCCTTCCTGACTCGCTGCCTAGCCGCGAGTCGCCTGGGAGGAAGAGCGGCCGAGAGAAGCAGGGCGGGGGCTGTCCCGGGAGAAGCCGCGGGGACCGAGCCCCGCAGCACAGAGGGAAATAAGGAAAACCAGGAGGGCCTCCAGCTGAGTCCCGCCGCGGCAGCCCGGGGATGAGCGTGCCAATTTCCCCGGGGACAGCCCGGCCGCCGGAGCGCCCCCGCCCCCACCAGCCCAGCCCTGACGGGGCGGGGCGGAGGGCTGCCCATCTGTCACCTCTCAGGAACCCCTCAGCGAGTGTGCATCGTCTCCGCCGCAAATTCGGCTCTAGAAATAACTTTTCTTTTTCCTCTCTGGATTTTCCCAGCAAGGGGCAGGACCCTTACTCACCCCAGGCAGCTCATGGTGGCCTCTTTCGGTGGCCTCCTGTGCTCCGCTGCGGAGCCAAGACACTGCGCCCGGGCTGGTGGGGGCGGGGGGTGGCCAGCCGAGTCCCTGACATTGGCCAGGCCCAGAGGGAGGGGCAGGCTACGGGGTGAATGGCAGCGAGGGGAGGGGGCGGGCTGATCCCAGGAAGGGGGAGGGCGGGGGACGTCGCAGGCCTGGAGGCCCGGGCGTGGGGGAAGAAAGCCCGTGAGCATCCCAGTGGGGAGAGCCCCCGGGGGGATCTGAGATCTGCCCGAAGACTGGCAGTGAGGCCCTGGAGAAAGGAGGTGGGGTGGGGTCGGGAAGTTCCTGGTCACCTGGGGTCACTCCAGGTGAACATTCACAGGGAATATACGTATGTAAAATTTTTTTCTGACAAACTTAGAGGGTGAGTTCAAGCAAAGCAGAAACACAGAAAGTGCACAACTGAGAGGCATCATGGTCCTGTGACTGCCAATAATTTGATGTGTGGCTTTGGACCAGCCTCTGAACCTTTCTGAGCCTCAGTTTGCCTCTATGAAATGGGGTTAAAAATAGCGCTGGGAAAATTCAGCCAAAGAGTGTTGTTAGTAGAACCTGATGAGGTCCTTGGCACACACCCATCATCATCATCATCATCATCATCATCATCATCATTATCATCATCATCAAAAAGTACCAAATCCCACTCAGAGCAGGTATTATAGGGTGGGGGTGGGCATCCTGGTCCACATGGAACAGTCCCGGGCTTCCTGCCTTCAGATTGTGCTGCTGCTCTGTCTCAGTAAAGAGCTGGGAACATCTCAGTATCCTGTCTTCGGTTTCCACCTTCTGGGTTAGGGATGGAGCAGGGCAGCTGTGACTTTACAGGAGGAGGTGTGCACCTGTCCCAGCCTGGCCTTGGCATCCAGCAGAGCCGACAGCTGCTCTGGTGGCTGTCTGGATGACTGGCCCACCATGCTCTGGGGCTGATGGCGTGTTGGGAAACAGTTCCAGAGAAGGCCCCTAGCTCCCACCTGTGCTGGTGGGGTGCTCAGGATAGTGGTGGAGAAGTACAGTGTTAAGTGCAACCCACCCTCCCTGCCCAGCCTGCCCTCCACTGAGGCACCTGAGGTTGTCCAGGAGGGGCCCATGGGCCTCAAAGGGCAGTGCCAGGGTGAGAGCCCACACCAGGTCGTCCACCTGCTGCTCCACTGCGAACTGCTTCAGCGCAGAGAACACCTGCTCCTTGGCGGTCACCTGGTCCCCCAAGATTTCATCCACCTGCAAAGAGGTAGAACCAGGGAGAATCACGCACCTCCCTTGCTTCCTCCCTCAGTATCACATCATGTCAAATCTCACAGCTGCCTCGAGACAGGCATGGTTAGTATCTTCATTTTATATCTTAGAAAACTGAGGCTGATAGAGGTGAAGTGACTTACAGGAAAGGAATTTGTGGGGTGGACAGTTCATAGGATCAATATGGGTTGCAAAGTTATGGAGT
The DNA here is from genome assembly GCA_004027185.1 of Glis glis. Classification (NCBI taxonomy): domain Eukaryota; kingdom Metazoa; phylum Chordata; class Mammalia; order Rodentia; family Gliridae; genus Glis; species Glis glis. Next base: position 2,753 of record PVJS01027313.1, on the reverse strand, counting down.
CAGGATCCAAACCCAGGGACAGCTAACTTGTGCCTTTGGAGCTCCAAGGGATAGCTATGCTAATGAATATTCTAAGGATCAAAGGAATCAATACAAGAGTTTAAAAACGTGCCAGGCAGTCACTAATTACTAGTTGCTATTATTATAATACTATGCTCCATTCCACTGTACACTGAGAGATCCCACAGAGAACATTCTAGCTTCATAAAAACACTATGGAGTACATGCCTAGCCCTGAATTTTGACTCCTTTAGTTCTCCTGCCCGACTTTTGTTTTCTTTCTCTTTATACAGGAATCAGCAGATACTAATCAAGTAACATCTATTCAGAGGACTGTGTGGCCCTCAAAAATGGGCCTGCAAAGGTACACAGCGTTTTTGGAAGACTTAGTGTGTCTTGCTGTGTGTGTGTGTGTGTGTGTGTGTGTGTGTTACTGGAGATTGAACCTAGGGACATTCTACCTCAGAGCTACACCCCCAGCCCTATTATGCTTTTGAAACAGGGTCTCACTAGTTTGCTGAGAGTCTTGTTATGTTGCTGAGGCTGTCCTTGAACCTTCATCCTCCTGTCTCAGCCTCCCGAGTATTGAGATTACAGGTGTGCGTCACCATGCAAGGCTAGTAAGTGTGTCTTTCTTATGAAGTAAATGAAGTATGTCTAAGGCCCATTCTTTTATCCAATGACTTGACATCTAGGAATTTATCCTAGTTAGGTCCTGACAAGACAAATCCGTGATGATGTATAAGTGAGGAGGTCTACCTCTGTATTGTTTATAATAACTAAGATATTGAACCAACATAAACATCAGGCAATATGGCCTAAATAACTGCAGCACATCCATGTGGGGGATATTTGTAGTTTCTTGGTTATCCGACCAAGAAGGGAGGAAACCCCAAACTAAATAGGAGGCAAGATCCTGTGGTTATCTTGCATTTGGAGCCATTAGGAGGCTCTTTGGCTGACTGGAGGTCAATTGGAGGCCAGGACTTTGGCTCCTGAAGGAGTGATGCAGAAACACAAAGGTTGAGCCGGGCGTGGTGGTGCACACTTGTAATTCCAGTACTTAGGAGGCTGAGAACGGAGGATCCGGGTTCGCGGCCAGCCTCAGCTACTTAGTGAGGCCCTCCGCAACTTAGTGAGACCCTCTTTCAAAATAAAGAATAAAAGCCGGGCATGGTGGCACACGCTTGTAATCCCAGTACTTGGGAGGCAGAGATCGAAGAATCCGTCTTCGCGGCCAGCCTCAGCTACTTAGGCCCTCTGCAACTGCGTGAGACCCGGTTTCAAAATAAAGTATAAAAAATAGGGCTGGGGGCATAGCTCAGAGGTAGAACGCCCCTGGGTTCCATCCCCAGTACCGCAAAAAAAAAAAAAATATATATATATATAATAAAGAATAAACTGGGCATGGTGGTGCACGCTTGTAATCCCAGTACTTGGGAGGCTGAGAACAGAGGATCCGGGTAGCCTCAGCTACTTAATGAGGCCCTCCGCAACTTAGTGAGACCCTGTTTCAAAATAAAGATTAAGCCAGGTGTGGTGGCACACGCTTGTAATCCCAGTACTTTGGGAGGCGGAGACCGGAGGATCCGGGTTCGCGGCCAGCCTCAGCTCTCTCTCTCTCTCTCTCTCTCTGTCTCTCTCTCTCTCTCTACCTAGTGAGGCCCTCCACAACTTTGTGAGACCCGGTTTCAAAATAAAGTATAAAAAAATAGGGCTGGGGGTGTAGTGTGGAGGTAGAACACCCCTGCGTTCAATCCCCGGTACCGCAAAAAAATAAATAAATAAAATAAAAAATAAATAAATAAAAATAGGGCTGGGGGTGTAGCCCGGAGGTAGAATGCCCCTGGGTTCAATTCTTGGTACTGCCAAAAAAATAGAATAAAATAAAATAAAGAATAAAAAAAGAAATGCAAAGGTTGTTCAGGACAGCGACAGAGCCCTGCAGTGCATCCTGAGCAGATTCATCCTAAAGGGTGCTCTAGGACAGCTGTGCCCCTGGTTGGTAATCCTTTCTTGGTTCTAAGCCTGAGTGTCCAGTGCTGATTCTGAGAACTGACCCTTGCACAGATTCCTTTCCTGCCTGTAGTGGAGTCGACTTCTGTTATTTTGTAGTCAAGTACATTCCATACTATCAACATTGAATATCACTGATTCTACTGTGAGCGTTTTTTCATACTCTAACATCTTTTTTTTTTTTCGCGGTACTGGGGATTGAACCAGGGGCATTCTACCTCCGTGCTACACCCCTGGCCCTATTTTTATACTTTATTTTGAAACCGGGTCTCATGAAGTTGTGGAGGGCCTCACTAAGTAGAGAGAGAGAGAGAGAGGGAGAGAGAGAGAGAGAGAGAGCGAGCTGAGGCTGGCCGTGAACCCGGATCCTCCGGTCTCCGCCTCCCAAAGTACTGGGATTACAAGCGTGCACCACCACGCCCTGCCCCTAACATCTTAAATAATTTTTTTGTGTGTGGTACTGGGGATTGAGCCCAGGGGCATTCTACCTCTGAGCTACACCCCGGCCCTATTTTTTATACTTTATTTTGAAACCGGGTTTCACGAAGTTGCGGAGGGCCTCACTAAGTAGCTGAGGCTGGCCGCAAACCCCGATCCTCTGGTCTCTGCCTCCCAACTACTGGGATTACAAGCGTGTGCCACCACGCCCGGCCTTTAAATAAATCTTGATAAATCAAGATGTATCCTTTTTTTTTTTTTTTTTTTGGTAGTGGTGGTACTGGGGATTGAACCTGGGG
>PVJS01027312.1:0-26342 GCA_004027185.1 Glis glis | reverse complement strand
TGTGTGTGTGTGTGTGTGGTGTGTGTGTGTGTGTGTGTGTGTGTGTGTGTAGTGTGTGTCGTGTGTGTGTGTGTGGTGGGGGGGTGTAACAACCTTGTAGATATCTGTCTCTCACAGACACTGCCCCAGGACAGATTTGGCCCCATGGGAGTTGGGGAAGACCACCAGCCACAATTTCCTGGGCTGAGCAGAGAATGTCCTGGTGGAAGGCCCAGTCAGCAGAGACGAGCTCAAGGAGTTAGGACACCAGAGCAAAAGCATGAAAGCCATTGACCCTGAGTCCAGGTAAGACAGATGCCTCTGATGGTGGGGGTGTCGCAGAAATACCTGGGAGAGACTTTGAATATGGGATACTCTGAAGGATTAAAGAGCAGTGGAACACCGTCAGAACCAGGACATCAAATGCTAACATGACCCCATTATACTCACCAGCAGTTGAGGCCTGGGACAGTCTCATGATGGGCACATCTCCCTCTGCACTTCATCCCTAGCCTCTTGTGGGCAACCTGTGTCCCAGGTACCTGGAATGCTGTGCTTGCATGCTTCCTCAGTTTTCTGCTAGAGTAGCTTCCCCTTCCTTCTCTGGGTGGTGATGTCCCCCTCATCCTATAGCAATTACCCATTGTCACCTCTTCCATTAAGCTCTCCTTCCAAAGGCCCTCCGGGAAGCACCAATAGCTCATAGCGCTCCTGCTGTGTCCCCAGCACTGGATACATACATTGCACTTTCCCATCACCCTCTCAGTGTGTGTGTGTGTGTGTGTGTGTGTATGTGTGTGTGTGTGTGTGTGTGTGTCTGTGTATTCTCCCACTGTATTGAGAGGCAGCAGAGACCAGGTTTACTCAGTTGTATGCAGACAGAGGACTAAGTGGGGCCTGGTCACCTGCCCCCTGCAGGCCTCTGCATTCCTCCTGTCATAGTTAATCTAATTTGTCAACTTGACCGGATCATGACACACCCAAGATCATGTGACCTTGGGTGTATGAGACAATTGGTTTATGTAACAGCAGATTAAACAGAAAGTCCTGCCCTAAATGTAGGCAGCAGGGTTCTGATAGGTGCAGGACTTAGATAAAAGAAGGAGAAAGCCGCGTAGAGGGATGTGCGACTCTTTCCGAAGAAAATGCATCTGCTCTCGTCTGAGATCGTCAGCCTCCAGCTTCACTGTTTCTCTGAAGAGCTTCTTGATCTTCTGTTCTCATCTGAGATTGTGGGCCTACAGCCCTTCGAACTGAAACTTCACCATCATTTTTCCAAAGAGCTTCCTGATCTTCACATCTTGGACTGGGACTGAATTAGTGGTTGCTCCAATCCTAAGACTCCAGCTCTTAGACTGAAATTGTAAGCTGATCTGATAAATCCCTTTTTCCATATACTCATTCTGTGAATTCTGTTAGTCTAGTGAACCCTGACCAATACGCCTCCTGACCCACAGGTCTTGGCTAGGCACCTCTCCTGTTAGCTCCCATGTCTGCTGTAGGCTTATCCCATTGAACACAGAGCATGCTTGCCTGTCTCCTCTACATAAATGTGATGTCCCCAGTGACATACACTTGTTGGGCACCCAATGGCTATCGAATGAAAGAATTCATCGACAACAAATTAACAAGAAGCAAGAAAAGAATATTGCCATGTCTCTTGGCATGGGTTTTTTATGAGCATTCATAAATGACTGGTGAAGTTCCAGTGAGAGAAAGATGAATTGTTGAAAATAAATGCCTCTCACTCTTTTTAAAACACAAACTGAATGCCGGCTTTGTGGTTATGTTGGTGTGATATTAGGAAACTCACTTTCCCTTTCAAGGCTCACCTTCTTTATCTATAATGCGAGGAGATCCGGCCATTAGCTAGAATTTACTGAAAACTCATTCTGTACAGGGAACTTTGTAAAACACTTTAATTGCATTGTCTCATTAAATTCTCAGTAACCCCATGAAGTGGATACTATCTTTCACATTCCAGAATTTAAATATGTCATCTACTCAAGGACACACAAGCTAATAAAGCTCTGTGGACCTGAGCCTAGATACACCTAATGCCCAAATCCAGATTCTCAGATGCTGCCCCTACCTCCTTTAAGATGCCTTCTATTTCCAAAATGCATAAATGTTAAGAAGTGCCTATACCCTTGAGCACCATAAGCCAGGCCAGCTGGGAGTCCCTTTTCTTAACCCACAGCTGTATAAGTTTATGAAGACAACACATCCTATTGTATTATATTTGTAAAGTAATATGCACTTTGCTCCTTTGTACCACAAAAGCCCCATGTGTAACACTAATGATCCCAATCTTTTGTTCTGAACTACACTCTAGAACTGCCTTTGCACATTGAAAATGCCTAATTAAAACGTGAAAGCTGGAAACACCCCAAGTGTAAATTGATGGATGAATGGGTGAATAAAACATGGTATATACATGGAATGTTATTCAGTCTTAAAAAGGAAGGACATTCTGGCACATGCTACAGCATAGATGACTCTTGAGAACATTATGCCAGGCACAAAAAGATGAATACTGTATGATTTCACTCATGAGAGGTCTCCAGAGTCGTCAAATTCATAGAGATAAAGTGAGGGAAGAGGGATAAGGAGTGGTTTCATGCATTCAGAGTTCTGGTTTTGCAAGACAAAAAAACTGAACTCTATGCTCAAAAATAGTTATAATAGTAGATATCAATTTTGCTACAATTAAAAACAAAAACTAAGTCTATCAATTACCCAAAAAAAGGAAGAGGGGAATAAGACACCTCTGAAATTCCAATCATTTTCAACTATGTAGCAAATAAATAAGGTATCAGGAGGGCCTGGACAGGGGCAGGAACCTGTCGGTGGGCAGGAGAGGAGCCCAATCCTGCAGAATGAGTGGGCAGGTGAGGGGCGGGGGAAGCATATGGGAGGAGGGACACATGTTTCCATGTGAGTTTTTTTTCTAATTAAGAATCAACCCATTATTTTGATACTATGTGCACAAAATTTTTTTAAAAAGTTAATTGATTCAAAAACTAGGATTTTTTTCTACTTTTCCCAGTAAATATCTAAATGTGTGATCCTGAGCAAGCCACTTAACCTCTCTAGATATCTATTTCTCCCAGTTAGACAGAAGGGGGCAGGGTATTGTGGCATGTAATTTTCTTCTCAACCATAAAATACTGACTCTATGTCAAATTCCATGGTTTCTTCCCCCTTTTCACCACCTAACCAGCCCCCAACACATACACAATATAATTTAACTTCTCTTTCCTCATTTTAATATTTAAAATTTTCCCCAAATTATCTTATTAAGTGGGAAATATTTTTCTACATTGTGAGGGGTACACACATTCTCTTCATTAATAAAACCACATACTTTGTTTCAATTTAAATGATAAAGAAAAATACCAAATTATTTCCTTGCTCCTACTCCTCTTGCACAAAAGTCACCAGCTGTTTCATTACCCTGGAGACTTCCTTCAAGAAAATGGAGGAGTGTGATAAGGTGAAATGTTTTCTTTCTAAATTCTTTTTTAACTTGAAAGGAAATAAATTGCAGTACAACAGCCTTATACTTATGGCAGCCTCCATGGTGAACATCTTACAGCAGAAAAAAAAAAGTGAAACTCTTCAGACAAAGAATAAAAGTAGTCTATTCCTTAATAATATGGTCCAGTCTGCCACAGACATGGGAGCAAGAGAGTTGAGTTTTAACTTCTTGCTTTCTGACTTTTTCCCTGTTTAAGGAAAAAGATGGCCACAACTAGAGTTGGCATTCAGCTGCTACACACAGGTCCAGCCAGATCTATTGTTCATGCCTGGCGCCTTTTCTGATTGGCTGAACAGCCTGTCTGATTGGTCAGACACTGTTCTGATTGTCAGGGAACTGCCTTGATTGTTCAGCACCAATGTTGTGTGGTCCTTAAATATTTTATTATTTCCCCCGCTTGTCACTCAACCATAGAAATACTGTGGCTTCTGATTTGTTTATTTGGTCCAATACATTGGTCCAACAGTTTGGTCCAAGGATACACTAAGAGTAATAGAAATGAAGAGAAGAAAGAAAAGGAAGGGGAGGGGACTCAGAGGAATTACTACTACCATGAGTAGCTGATTTACACTTATCACATGCAGATTATATGAATTAGATTTTTAAATAAACATGTTTTGGAACTTCTATGCACAGGACTCAATTCCTTTGGCAAATAGAATTAAACAACACTTTGGTCTCATCCTTGTTAGACTGCAGTTAATTGTATTTATAGCATAGCCTGGTTGTCCAAAAAAAAAAAAAACCTAAGTAGTAGAGTACTAGGGCTAGCAGAAACCTCTCTTCTGTTAGTGAACTGCGTATTTGTTCCTGATATTTAAATACCATTTTCTAGGGCAATGAACTCTTTGGGGTCTTGGAAAAAGTAATGTATTACCTGGAAAACCAGGTTTTTTACCTCCCATGGATAAATAGTTTTCATTTAGGGAGTAGTATAGATTGTTCATCAAAGGATCTGAATGGTATTACCCTCATTTCTCTTGAAAGATTTTTCATGATTCTGTAAACACTGACTTTGACACATTGGTTAACCCGTAAGAAAGAGTCCTTTGTAACTGCTAAGCTTCTATTGATGTCTCCAACTTCCAAATCTCTGTGTTAATTTACATACAACCTTATCCCAAAATAGATTTTTTAACAATTATGAGAATATAGTGCACTAAATGAATAAATTAGAAAGACCCAGATGTGAGGCTAAGATCCCCCCCATGAAAAAAGTCTAATAAAATTCTATACATTTGTTATAAATAAAACAAGTGCAAAGAGGAGAACATAATCAATTACATGGTTCATTTTGTCTATTTAATAAGAATGTTCCAGCTGATTAAAAGCACTCTTCATGTACTGTGGTTACAGAGATTCTTCTTTGGATCCTTTAAAAGATAGCACTATGTAAATGAATAATATCCTAAAGCTAAAGATTTGGATTGCTTGGACTTTGAGGAAGTAGCTTGCATTAGACCAACCTTCCTACTAAGGGCAGTTATGAAATAGATAAAAGGCAAATATATCTGATTCTAGATTCTGGACTAAAGAGAACTGCATGGAAGTGAGCCAATACTTTGTGTCACCTTTCCCCTAAAAGCTTTGCTCATTTCTAGATTTCTCATAATAACAAGCCAGCAAACAGCAGCATTTAATCAGGCTCAACGAAGATAAGGATTGCCCTGTGTGTTCCTCACTCTGAAGAACTGTGAACTAATGATACAAATGTTGTGTCCCCCCTCTCACTCAACATACAATGGAATTCCAGGAGAGTGTAATTGCAATAGACATTGCCATTCAAAGAGGGGGCTTCTTGATGAGGCTGGAGATGATAAAGAGACAAAAATCACACAGCAGTCATTGATCCGAGCAATTTGAAATCCAGTTCCTTAATTAGGGCTCAGTTCTGGAAACTGTCTTCCACAGCTCTTATTTCTACTCTATGGAATGCAGTCTCCTCCCTCTTGGTTACTGATTCCAAACTTCCTTTGCCACAAGAAATGGTCCATGTTTGCAGCTAAGTAGCTGTCTCAGCCTGGTTCTTGCTGGCATTACATCAGGGACCCAGAAGCCTCTTTTCATTTTGAACTGCCTCTTTCACTTTCAGTCCTTCCTCAATCTCTTTCTCTCTGGATATAATACCTTATCATACATGGCTAAAATAACCAACTATCCTTTTGACATTCTATCTGGAAATCTCCACCCAGTTTACTTCATGGGGTACATTTTCTATTGTCTATCTTGTCTCAGACAACAGCTGTCCTAAATTTTTTGCCACTACATGACAAAGGTTTCCTTTCTTTCAACATGTAAACAATAGCCTCTTTGCTGTCCTTAAAGTTTCCATCAACAATTCTCTGAGGATCTTCCAGTCTCCTCCTGCCCCTGGTCCCAAAGCTACAGCCACATTTTTAAGGTTTTGTTACAACTATACCCTATTTCTAGATATTATTTTCTGTTGCATGTATCTATTACTATGTAACTACTCCATAACTTAGTATCCTAAAAAATGTATTATTACTTCTCAATTTATTAGTTCTCATTGCTCTGTGGATTAACAAACTTTAGCTACACACAAGTCTTGCTCTGAGTCTCTCATGCAGCTGCAGTCAGACATTGGCAAGACTGTAGTCATTTCAAAGTTTGACTGAGCTAAATTTCCAAAATAGACTCAATCACATATCCAGCTTCTCATTTCTCTCTCTCTCTCTCTCTCTCTCTCTCTCTCTCTCTCTCTCTCTCCATCTATATATATATGTATATATATATATATATATATATATAATCTTTTCTCATCTCTGCCTTTCCCTTCCTCCTCCCCTTCTCTCCCTTTCCTCAGTTGAAATTTACCTTCTAGGCTCTTCCAGGGCTGGTCCATGCAGCTTGATTCTTTATAACACAGTGGTCTTAGAATAATTGCATTCATGAACAGTTAGCTTCCCAAGGGGGCATGCAAGCGGGAAAACTTCTTACACCTGGGCCTTAGGAGTCATTCAGTGTCAAAGTTGAGGTACTTCATTGCTCAAGTGAGTCACATGGCTATGCTAGATTAAAGGAGAGGGCCATCATAAGGGCATAAACATTAGGAGGCATAATTCACTACAGGGACATCTTTGGAGGCTAGCATAGTAAAACCATTGAAAAACAAAGACAAGGCTCTGAAAAGCAGTCAAAGAAAATATGACACATTACCTTCAAAGGAGCAAAAATAGGACTGACATTAACTTTTCAAAAATAAAATAATGACATCCAGAAGATAATGGAATAACATCTTTAAGTGCTGAGAAAAACACTCCCAGCCTAGAAATCTATATCTAATGGAAATATCTTGCAAAAATAAAAAAATGTAAAAAGGTATTTTACAATAGCATCAAAGAACAACAAATTTCTGGAACTAAATCTAAAGAAATATATTCAATACTTCTACACTGATGAGAGATAATTTGATATTGATCAAAACCTACAGATTCTATGAAACCAAAATCAAAATTCAAGCCAATACTTTTATAAAAATTCACTGATTATTCTTCTGAAAATGAAATGAGTCAAAATAAACAGGTGATCTAGAAGAACAAAATTTGGATCTTAATCTACCATATATCAAAACATACTACTGAGTTGGTATGGTAGAGATGCAGTAAGAGACAAACTGCTCTATAGAACAGAATAGAGACCTCAGAAACAGACCAACACATACATGGTCACCTGATTAATAACTATGGCAGGTGAAGCTTTTATGTAGAATATTCTGGAAAAATTTTAAACTTCATTCTTCTTTTACCATTTGCTGAATTGTTATGGATAAACCACATGTTGAAAATGATGCAAAGTTGGGATTTAATTTGCCCACATAATGTCAGAGACCCAGAAGCCTCTTTTCATTTTGAACTGCCTCTTTCACTTTTAGTCCATTCCAATGAAAGATGGATGATAGATTTCTCCACTTATAGTATTGACATACATTTATATCATAATTTGCCATTGTGTTTATCTTTATTCTCTGAATTATCTAAAATTTATTTCGAATTTTAAAAATCTGAAATATTTTCACCAATGTTTTTATTTTCTATTTCTCAATATTCTATGTCAAATATTAGAAATTAAGTTGTAAAATGTATACTTCTTGGGAGATATATGGGATTTGCTCTTATCTAAAACAATTAATTTTTCTCTTAAAAAAAGTAAGGCAAAACTGCAATTCAGTGGGGAAAGGTTCATCTTTTCAACAAATTGTGCTGGGTCTGTTGGATGCCCATATGGGTAAAAATGTAATTTGAGCCCTATTATGGACTGAATCTTGTCCTCCCAAAATTGATCCTAACCCCCAAGGTACTATATTTGGAAATAGGACATTTAAGGAGGTCATTAAGATTAAATGGGGTTGTAAGGGTGTGTTCCTAATCGAACAAAACTGGTTCCTTTCTGAGAAAAGAAGGACACAGTAGGGACAGCAGTGGGCTGAGATAAGGCCACGTGAGGACGCAATGAGAAGGTGGCCATCCGCAAGCCAAGGAGAGAAGCCTCAGGGAAAGCCACCCTGCTGCACCTTGACCCTGGACTTCCAGCCTTCATAATGTGCAGCCACAGTTTCTGTTGTTTAATCCACCCATTCCATGGTATTTTGTTTTGATAGTAGGATAGATTTTGATACGTTAGATTGGGGTGCTGCTAATATAACTATCTAAAAATGTAGAAATGGCTTTGGCACCGAGTAATGGGGAAAGTTTTGCAACATGTTGGTAAAAATATGAACATTAAAAGTAATTCTACTGAGATCTCAGAGAAGATGAAGACTTGCTTTTGGACAATAGAAAAAAAGGAAATCCTTGCTTATAAAGTGGCAAAGAACTTGGCTACATTGTTTCCTAGTGTTTTGTAGAAGGTATAACTTGCTGGGCAATGAAATTGGATATTTAGCTGAAGAGAATTCTAAGCTCAGTGTTGAAGGTGTGGCTCAGTTGTTCCTTACTGCTTATAGTAAGACATGAGAGGAGATAGATATATTGAATTGTTAAGCAAAAAGGAGCCAGAATTAGAAGAGTTTTGGAAAATTCTCAACTTGTCCCTATTACAAAACAATTGTAAAGTGTGCATGTTCCACAGAGAATACCAAGAGTGTGCTGAACAATCACTTCAAAAGAGATAACCCATGGATCCAAGCCTCCTAAAGTGCTGGTCACAGTCCCTTTCTTGAGCTGAGTGCTGGTTACACAGTAGATTTAGTTTGTGAAGATTCATTGAGCTATATGCTTATTGTATGTGCATTTTTCTGTATGTATATTATAGTTTGATGAAATTTCATTTTTAAATGAAGAAATAAAGATATTTTCAGACAAATCTAATACAGGAAATCCATAGCCAGCCGGCCCATGGTAATAGAATTTAATTATTATGAATTCTTCAAGTAGAAGAAAATGATCCCAGATTGTAGCATGGAAATGCAGAGTATTAAGAGTAACAGAAGTGGGCGGATCAAACTAAATATCTTATGAAGTATAAATCATATGTAGAATTAAAATCCATGACAATAGCACAAAAGGTAAAAAGGGGGGGGGCGTAAACTGTTCTGCATTTTTATATATTCCAGAAAGTGTTACAGAGTTCTAATTTATAGTAGATTCTCACAAATCTAGTATGATGTAATCTCTAGGCTGATAGCTAAAAGAGTAGAATAATCTATAACCAATGGCAAATAAGGGAGAAAAATGAAATAGTAATAAGTAAAAAACTTTACTAGTTGAAGGAGGGCATGAAGGAATAAAGAATAAAGAAAAATAGCAAAGTAATAGATTTCAGTACATGAAATAGCAATTACATAAATATAAATGAATTAAATGTTCTTAGACTAAAGTTTTCAGAATATTTTTGTAAAAAACCAATGCTTATAAGAGACATACTTCTAATATATGAACACACAAATATTGAAAGTAAAAAAGTGAAAATAAAGATGTCATAAAAATGAGACCGGTGTGCTAGACTCGAATCATGCAAAGTGGGTTTCAAAAGACAAGCATTACCAGGGCATAGCAATGTTATCTACTTAATACTACTGAGCTGTACACTTAAAAATGGTTAAGATGGTCAATTTTATGTTATATTTTTTACAATTAATTTAAAAATTTTTTAAACAAAGAAATAGGCACTACTAAATAGGGATTTTATAATAATAAAAGAGTCAATCTATGAGAAAGATAAAATGATCTACCAGAAAAATAAGACAGATCTAAATTTGCATTAACACAGCTTAGATTTAAAATACATAAAGCAAAAACTGGACAAACAAACAGGAGGAATAAAAACATCCTTGGCATAAATATAATCATGAGTTTCATAACTATACTTCTATTATCCACTCCCCACGTTGACTCTCTGTCATAAATTCAAAGCCTAGTTCAGTAAAACCAAGTCCTTGGGAGGATAGTTAATTCCAGGCATACAGATCAATAATGGGTTAACTACAGATAACTTTCAGGTATCTCAAAGAATCCATGCCTGCATATCTATCAGATAATCCCCTGAAAGCAGAAATGTAAAAATTAATCATATCCGGCTTGCCAGGAAGATTATTGACATCTGTCTGTCTGTCTGTCTGTCTGTCTGTCTGTTTCCACTTAGCCATTAAAAATACAACTGGTCATGATCCAAGAGAACATCAGTCACTGGGGTCTTGAGAAGGCAAAAGTTGATCTGCTTTCAGTGTGAATGGACAGCATAAAGAGACTTTCGATACCCCCATCTTTATCAGATCTTAAGAATAAAGAGAAAAAGGAGACATAAATATGAGTGAAATAAGATCATAGTACATGTTTTTCATTTCCCAAGCCACCCTAGCCCTGGCACCTACAAAACTAAGAGAAGTTATCTCGACCATCAGGGACAGTGGGAAATCCATCATCCTTCCAGCCTGCTGGGGACTCGAGTGTTTGATGGGAGCTCACCAAGCAAAGAGCAGATGGCTGCAGAAAAGATCCCTCTGACACACAGCTGGGCCTCCATCTGTCCCCCAGCTCAGCTGCCGCCTTCCCCTCCAGGCAGAACAGGCGCTTAACAAGAATGAAAACTTTGAAAACAGGGTTCACAAGTCCAATCAGATGTGGACAAGTTTTAGGGCTGGCAGAACATACATTTTAAGACCTTTCATCACAGGGTAACCTAAGTAAAATTACTAACCCTCAGTCTATGAACCTTTGTTTTAATTATTATCATTATTATTATTAAATCTCTTCTTGGTTTGCTTTAGAAAGCAGGGGTTCAGATAAGGCAGCTGTGTTTAAAAAAAAAATTCTCATGCCATCAAACCGGGTTCTTTCCGTTTTAAATATGTGTACGGTTAAATGAAGTGTATACAGATGATCCTTGTCATCAATAATCTTGAAGCATTTTTTAAAACACAAACTTGGACATCTACATCAATCATTCTCCAAGTTTTATCTTAGTCTTTCTGAGGGAATGTGGGCAGTTGATTGCCTGGCTTTATGCTTGTGACTGTGTACAATCCTAGGAGAAAAAAATATGGAAGGAAATTTATATTAGTGGCAAAAAGGTAGTATTTATATCTAGTATCAACTCCACTTTACTCAAGGTCCCTAGAAAAATATTGGTAGAAACTACAGCTCTAAACTTGAAACTGGTGGCTTTATTTATTTATTTATTTATTTATTTATTTATTTATTTATGTGATACTGGGGGTGGAACCCAGGAGAATTGTATCTCTGAGCTACATCCCCAGACCTATTTTTAATTATTTTATTTTGAAACAGAGTCTCACTAAGTTGCTTAAGCTGGCTGAGAACTTGCGATCCTCCTGCCTCAGTCTCCCATGTACTGGGATTACAAGCATGCACCACCATGCCCAGCTTGGTTGCTTGATTTATTTGACCACTTTTGTAGCACTTGATTGGCCTAATCACAAAAGAAATCAAATTTGTATATCTCAATGCCCTTATTCTTCTATCTTAGTTCCAACACCAGAAAAGTACTGAGTAGGGGAAATTAACAATATTCAAGTGGAAGAGAGAGGAGGACTGGGGCGGGGGAGGGACAAGGAGAGAGAGAGAGAAGGGAAACATTCTGGTCCCAGAATTAATTAATGTAGGTTACATATAACATGTGCACTGACCTAGATAAATATTGGGGCACTAAGTACACACACACACACACATAGGCGTAGTATCACTGGAGGTAATATAGAGCTGTTCAGGTTTATAATATGCTATCTTCACATTAGTTATTTTGTGTCGAGCATTTTCAAAACAGATCTTCATAGTTTATTAGCTTAAATAAATGTTTTCCCCCTTTATCAAGCATTATAGGAAGAAGTCAAATGGCATTACTATAACCAGAGTGAGGAGGGCAAAAGAAAGTTAAACACACTTTAGTCACTTTATGTTTTTAAAAGTAATTTCTGTTTACTTTAGAAAGTAAGTAGCTTATGGATTACAGAAGAGAAGAACAGGTTGCAAAAGGGTTAAAGTTGCCTTCAAAGAACCATTGAATTACAAGCATAACCCCTGACCAGGACACTGTTTTCTGGTGTTTTATGTAAAATTCAAAATTGGATTTGCCAACAGACATGGAAAATTAAATTCCCTTGAGAAAGTTGCCAGAGCCTACATTTTGCTACAGGAGAAATAGAACATTAATGGAAGTTGCACAATATCTGTCTTTTTTAATCAAAATCTCAACTGAGCCCTGAACAGCAGCATGCCTCAAAGGAAGCACCACTGAGAGAGGAAGAAACACTCCCCTTTGTGCGAGACCTGCCCTATCCATCAGGGGTCGTGTGATGGATGAAGGACGCTCAACCAGAGAACCTATCATGACTCACAGTGGATGAACACGCATTTAAACTGTTCATTTGCTCCTGGTGATTTGAGCAAAGAAACCACTAAAAGGGATTTTTAAGTACTCTGATTTCTAAACCTATAGATGTACTAAAAGGAAGACATAACAAGCTAAAGTAAAGGCAATAAAGCAAGGTGGCACATGCACTGAACCCAGAAGACATGATCTAGCATGGAAGCTCTACCACACACTGGTTCTATGACTTGGATAAGTAATTTAAGCTCAATTTTCTTATGCATAGAAGAAAGATAAAAATGACACCTGCTTTACAGGATTTTAGTATCACTGTATTCTTGAAAACCTATACTGACATTAGTTGTTACTACATCATTGTTTCAGTCAGCATTCTCACTACTGGAAACCCAAAAAACGGACGAGAACAACTTAGAGGAAGGAAGATTATTTGCTCACAATTCTGGAGATTTCAGGGGTTTAGTCCATGTTAGAACAGGTTACATTGGCTGACCTCCAGGGCATGGTGTGAGGAGCAGAGAGAGAGAGAGAGCAGAAGGGCTCTGCTCTTACATCATGGAGGCCAGAAGCAAGAGAGAGAGCTCATGAAGGGGCTTCAAGGACACATGCACAGTCCCTAAGGCCACACCTCCAGGGACCAACCTCTTACAGCCACATCCACCTTTCTAGGTTACCACACAATAAATCCATTAATGGATTCATCCACTGATAAGATTAGAGCCCTCAAATTTTAATTACATCAGTGTTGAATATGAATACATAAGCTCCTTCAGGGGACATTCTGTATCTGAACCATAACAACCATCATGTCTGAAAGGTCATCCCATTCTCTGGCCTGTCCAATTCAGGGATCGGGGGGAATATTGTCTGGAAAAGGACCAGAGGACTATCCCCTAAGATGCCTCAGGTATTTGCATTTACTATCTTTGTCATTTGGCCATAACACAGGATCCAGTCCTCATAAATGCAAACCTAGCACCCCCATTTCTCAGTAGAACCAAATAGACCCTTCTGTGAAAAGCAGAATCATATCAACTCAGCCTCATGATACTGAAGTGTAAAACCAAAATCACAATTTAATTTACAGTGAAAATTCTAATTGGCACAAGAGAATACATGCCTTTACAAGTCCAGCCCATTCTCCTCCTGAAGACAAACCTACGTGGGAAAAGAAGTCATAGACAGAAGAAGTAAGGTGGCTTGGGGACATGGAATCGGGTGAGCAGGTTATCAACATATTGCAGGCGCCCATCGTTCTTTAGAACCTTGGGTGTGTTATGGTCTCAGGGCCATGAGAGGTAGATCTGGCTTCTGGGATCAGAGCTTGGGCTATCTGTCCATGTGACTGTCCCACCTCCACTCTTGAGGAGGTAGACCAGGGATACTGGAGCAGAAAGTATGAGCAGAAAGGTGGCAGGAGATGGAGCTAAAAAATAAGCAGGGACCAGAGCATCTGCCTTTTATAAAAATGCCTACTAAAATACATATGTCTGTGAATGCCTTGTGGGCCGTACGTGAGAGAAGTTCTGTAAGTTTTCCTCACTTTGAGTTGGAGGGGAAATGCCTTTCATGATGAATCTATCAGGAAGACTCTCCCACTGCTTAGAAATGCCTCCCTACCAATCATCTCCCTGGCTGCAGTGGCCTGAGTGTCAAGTCACTCCTTTGCCATTTTGTTACTTCGTGCCTCTTTCAGGGGTTACGACAACTTCCTGATGGGAGTGTGCAGGTGTGTGGCAGGTGGCCTATGGGCCTGTTTAAATGGTACATTAACCCATGTCAAATCAGGGAAAGGTGGGATTCCATGTTTGTGAGATTATGATATGATTCTTGAACTGAAAAATCACTAAACTTATTATTACTGCACTCTGATTGTTCCATGTAAATACTCCCTTATGTCTGTCAAAATCACTGCTACCTTGAAATATAGACAGAGACAAAATAATCAACTGATATAACTTTACAAGAACTACTGTAAAAAAAATTTCTACTAACCACTTTATTATCAGTCTCTTACCACTGTCAAAAATATTGTGATTCCTCTGGGATTTAAATCATTATAGCTCACCTACATGAAAAGTTAGTCTAAAAAATAATAATGGTAGCCAACCAAAAAAAGATAGGAAAAAGTTAATTGTATCAAACAAAAACCTATAAAGAGAAAAAAATCTAGGAATATTTGGATAAGAAACTACATTAATTTAGACAAGGGAAAAAGAAAATAAAAATGTTTCTGATGAGAATAACATTTTTTTGTACAGGGGATACCTCCAGCCCTTTTTTAAAAAAAATATTTTTTATTTTGAAACAGGGTCTTGCTAAATTGCTGCAATCCTGTCTCAGCCTCCTGAGTCGTGGGATTATAGGCAAGCACCACTACTCCTGGTAATAATAAAAACTTATTGTTTCAGTCGGCATTCTCACTGCTGCAACCCAAAATACCTGACAACCACAATTTAGAGGGGAGAAGATTTATTTTCTCGTAGTTCTGGAGGTTTCAGTCCACATTAGGCCAGGCCACATCTATGGAGCTCAGAAATGGCTGCAGGAAGCAGAGAGAGAAAGAGAGAGAGAGGGCTTTTGTCAGCTCATGGCAGCAGGGTAGAGAGAAGAGAAGCTGCAACAACCTGCCCCAGAAACACTGTCCCTGGCCACCCCTGGTCCTCCCCCAGCAACCAAGCTCTGCCTCCAACATGGCTGCCTTGTCCACCATGAAGTCTGGGGACAGTCTAAATCGAAACCATAACAGTGATTACAAAGTGTAAGGCATTGCTCTAAGCATTTTATATGTACTATCTCATTTAGCCATCACAAAATCCCAGTGATGTAGGTACTTTTATCTCTACTTTATAGGCAAGAAAGAAAAATAAAAACAACAACAACAAAAGAGATTGTGGTATTTCTTTTAAGAAAGAGACATTATTTTCTCTGTCACTCCAGGCCACATTTTACATAAATCGTAGTGTTCAGATACAGTGAAACATTACACATTCTGTGTGTGCCAGGGCAGAAGGCGATACTACTTGTTAAATAGTGTACAAATCCTGTATGGCAATGGCAGCATGGAGCACTCTTTAAGAAAACCAGGCGCACTGAAACCCATTCCGAAACACGCAGGTCAAATCATTCCCTGAAAATGTAATGCCATATTGTCAAGAGTTCAGGGAAGCTTGAGAGAACTGAGTTGGCCTGTACAGTTAGTTTTAGCCAGTCTTCCAACACCACCTTACAAAAGGGCTGCTCTGAGCAACATCCAACAATAAGAATCAATGAGCATTAAATTAAGATGAGTTAAAAGTCTGAAAGCAGGTGGGAGAGCAGACAGCTGGCTGAGGTTTTTCCTTCCACTAGAGCTAAATATTTCATCTTCCTCAAGCAAGTGAAATGACTAGCCCACACCTAATTAAACTGCATTGTGATTGTGCTGTGCCACCTTTAAAGAATGACAGACATATTGCCTCCACCAGTAGCAAGGTACAGAAATCAATTGCTGACATTTACTCGATGAAATACAAATTGAGCTTAGCTAGCTTCACTTTTTATTCAGCAAATTCAAGCCCGCAATCAATTCCTGTGCATGTGTAGACTATGGGAATTGGTTTTAAATTGATTTGTTTCTTCCTTAGCTAATTACAGTATACAAGTAAATGAATAATCAATTACTAACTCTACTCTTACTGTATACATTTCAATGACTAAAACACGTCTGTCAAAGATGGGCATTATTAGGATCTTTTCAGAGAGGCTACTCAGTGTTCCACATACGTTGTAGTACATCAGCTATCTAATGATATTTAAGACTCTCTTATTTGTCAAACAAATATAAAACTTCCCCTGGTGTTATTATCTAATCTTACAAAAAGTTCTCAACTGAATCAAGAGCCAGCTTGGCAAGCTGGGCGTGGTGGCACACGCTTGCAATCCCAGTACTTGGGAGGCGGAGACTGGAGGATTCCAGTTCGCCGCCAGCCTCAGCTACTTAGTGAGGCCCTCCGCAACTTCGTGAGACCCTGTTTCAAAATAAAGAATAAAAAAATAGGGCCGGGGTGTAGCTCAGAGGTAAAATGCCCCTGGGTTCAATCCCTGGTACCGCCAAAAAAAAAAAAAAAGAGCCGGCTTGGGAAAATATAGTTTAGACAATTCTCAGTCCTTATTAGCTGTTTGTTGTTGTTGTTTTGTTTTGTTTTGTTTTGTTTGTTTTTGGTTTTTGTTTGTTTTTTGTTTTTTTAACCTAAAAGGAATTGTGCCATGGGTAAATGCAGAGTCAGAAAATTAAAGTTCAAATCCTCCATCCACTGCTCATTGACCTAACAGTTTTACTCCTGGGTATATAACCAAGAGAAATTAGGGTTTTATGTTCACCAGAAAAAGAAATGTGTAAATGAATTCACTATTCACAAAAGCTAGAAATCACACTAATGTCCATCAACATTATAAATTGTGTAATTATAAATTATACATTATAAACATCATATATAATATATAATTATATATACATTATAAACATACATATTATAGACATTAAAAATAAATAGTGGAAAATTTATACAGTGAAGTACTACACAGCAGTGAGAAAGCACAAACTCCTGGTATATATACACAGGCTGGATGAAGCCCATAGAAATAATTTTGAGATAAGAACTAAAGAGTATAAACTTGATGATTCTATTTATATGAATTTTAACAGGAAAAAGTAACAGATGGTGAAAGATAGTTAAATAGTGGTTAGCTTTTAAATATTTTTTTATTTAAATGATATATATTTAAGGTATACGGAATGATGTTTTAATATACATATACATAGTAAACTGCTTACTACAGAGGAGTTAAAAGTCGCAGTTACTTTTTCTTTTGGTGGCGAAAATACTTAAGGTCTACTCTCTTAGCAAAGTTCAAGTATATGACACAGTATTATTAACTGCAGTCACCATGTTGTATATATTAGATTCCGTAGAATTTCTTCATCCTACATAAATGAAACTTTATACCCTCTGACCAGCATCTCCTCATTTCCTCTACCCTTCACCTTTGTTAACCACTATTCTACTCTCTGCTTCTAAGAATTTCACATTTTTAGATTGCACATATGATGAGATCATATAGTATTTTTCTTTCTGGGTCTGGCTTACTTACTTAGCATAATGTCCTCCAGTTCTATCCATGTTGTTGTAAATGGTAAGATTTCCTTTTTTAAGGCTGAATAATATCTGCATCTCTATAGCTATCTGTATCTCTGGTTATGGTAATGTCAAATAGGCATTTCACATATATATTATAATGTCTTTATTCATTCATCTACCCACAGATGCTTGGTTGACTCCATATCTTGGCTATTGTGAGTAGTACTACAATGAACATAGTGGTACTACTATGTTCATTGTGTATGATACTGTGTGTGTAAGATACTGATCTCATTTTCTTTGGATTGATAACAAGTAGTATGGTTGCTGGCTCATACGATAGTTCTATTTTTTAATTGCTTGAAGAATTTCCTTACTGTTTTCCATAACAGCTATACCAATTTCCAATCTGCATATTGGTTACTCTTGGAAGAGGAATTATTTGGGGGAGGCACACAGGGGAGCCTTCTAGGCAGCTTGAAATGTTCTAGATCTTCTATACCTTGATCTGGGTGGCGGTGACATGAATGTGTATCTATAAAATTTCACCTGACTATAAAACCTAAAATCATGCACTTTAATGTTAGGCCATAGTTTCTTTAATTCTGAGTTCCTTCAAAGTACTGTGCAAACTCACACAAATTACCTTCTCTAAACCTTTTTGCTCATCTATAAAATGGGGATAATATTACAACTACCTCCTAGAACGGTTGTGAGGCATAAATACAATAATTCACATAAAGCGTTTAGCACAGAACCTTGCACATAGTGAGTGATAAATGTTACCTATTATTTCACTCTGAGAATGCAGTCATAAACAGGCAGGATTTAAGAGATATAAATTGTTTCAGGAATCATAATTAAGGTAGAAGCTAATATCACAAATACATGTGAACCTGGTTTTAAGAAAAGCAAATATATATGATTCTATATTTATAAATGTGAAGAGAAGTTTTAGATTCTTGGCTTCTACAAAACGTTCTCCACAGAATTTGTTTGCATAACAAATTACAGTTGGCCCTCGGTATCCGTGGGTTCTGCACGTATGGTTTCAACTAACCACAGATAGAAAATATTCAGAAAAATAACATCTGTACTGAACTCATACCGACTTTTTTTTCTTATTATTCCCTAAACAATATAGTATAACAACTTTTACATAGCATATGCATTGTATTAAGTATTATAAGAAACCTAGAGATGACAAAGTAAATGAGAGGATATGCATAGGTTATATGCAAATATTTTACATAAGGGACTTGATTATCTGCAGATTTTAGCATCCACAGGAGGTCCTAGAAACAATCCCCTTTGGATAACAAGGGATGACTATATTCTAATGAATTTCAAATATTATTAGATATAACCCAAAAGACAGGTGCCCATTTTATTTGTGTGCATGTGTGTGTGTGTGTGTGTGTGTGTGTGTGTGTGTGCGCATGTGCGCGTGTGTGTGTTGATGGGGATTGAACCCAGGGGCATTCTACCTCTGAACAATTTTACCCCCAGCCCTATTTTACATTTTTATTTGGAAACAGGATCTCACTAAGTTGCTGAGAGCCATGCTAGGTTGCCAAAACTGGCTTCAAATGTGCAATCCTCCTGTCTCAGCCTCCATGCACCACATTGCCTATCTCCCATTTTACTTTGAAGGTATATCCAAGGTAAAGCAAGGTACATTCACATTTACTGCCATCTGTCTGGGGCCTAGACCACCCTATCTAGAAAACTGACACTTGACCTGCCACACGGTCTCTCTGAAGACACTGTGGGATCCAGAGATCAATTTCTACAACAGTAATTTTCTATAGGAGTCTAGTAGCCAAGGAGACAAAAACACTTAATAATGTCTTGCCTGAGCATGGCTAAAAGAATGAATTACTGGTCTTGGAAACTCCTGAATTATTTCTTGGAAGAGTTTAGGAGTAAGAGTAGGTAGGTTTTATCATGACTGCTGCCACAAAATCTCTAAGGTTATAGGACTGATTATGAGGACTATAAATTTAAGGTGCTAGCTAGTACAGGAGAGGAGCCCTTGGAAACTCACCAGCCTATAGAAAACCTTGTATACTCTGCACATGAGAAATTGTTCAAAGATTTTTATAACATATAATATAATGTGTCAATCTATTTTGAAATACATGAACCAATAGAAGGCTAACTGTCATGGGCCAGGAAAGTGTGAGGAACAGACAAGAAGAGACAGTCCCCCATACATATGCCAAGCAACGATGGTGGAGCAGTGGCTACCCTCAAGCCCAGTCCATGGAGGTATCCCTCCAGCCTGCCTCTTCCAGATCAATGCTTTCCATTATAACTTTCCATGGGGATGGATATATTTTATAGCTGCTCCATCCAGTTCTGGAGCCACTAGCCATGTGTGACTTTGGGCAACCAAAATGTGGCCACTGTGACCAAGGAACTGAATTTTTCATTATATTGAAGTTTGATTCATTTAAACAGCAACTTGTGGCTAGTTGTTACACTGGGTAGCACAGCTCTTGCCTGTTAGATCTCAATGACCCCAGACTCTTCCAGCTGGAGACATTCATGACCTGCACTTGCAGACTCCGTTCTTCTTGGTCTGAGCCAATCTTGCAAAAATCAAGACACAATCCAGATGCTTCCCTCCCACCACCTCCCCCACCCTTGCTCCCATGGTTCAATTAGACACAAATGAGTCCCAGCCCCTGCTCATGTAATGCTCTATTTTGGACACTGCACCTTCTTTTCCCCTGCTCTTCTGCTTCCGTTTCCTCCTAGCCTCCTAGTCACAGGTAGGAGATGAGTTCTTCTGGGAACTCTAGACCAGATGGCACAAACCATAGTAATTTCTCTCTAGTTCTTGCCATGCCTTCTCTCTAAGACCCAGCCTCTGATCAAGCTGCTGCTGAGAA
Organism: Glis glis; assembly: GCA_004027185.1. Classification (NCBI taxonomy): domain Eukaryota; kingdom Metazoa; phylum Chordata; class Mammalia; order Rodentia; family Gliridae; genus Glis; species Glis glis. Next base: position 6,003 of record PVJS01027312.1, on the reverse strand, counting down.
TAGGCTCTGTGCCCAGAAACATCACCAGCCGCCTCCATTTGATCATATCCTATTGCCAAAATCTGCCATTGTTATACCCATCAAGCACACAGCAACACTCTCAGATGCCAGGCTAGAGAATGATACCCCACACCACAGTGCTGCCTGTTCACAGCTTTCTCCCCACAGGGCTTCATGACTGAGGGAGGCCTAGGTTCTTAACTGGCCTGAGCATATTCTAAAATAGAATTATATTCCCAGTAGAGTTACATACAGATTCAAAAGTAAATGAACAGCTAGATTGAATATTTTATTTATATTCGTAAATGGTATGAGAATATAAAAGATATGCTCATTTATCGTATTCATGGCACTAAAGATCACTTATAAGATTCATAAAATATCTGGATCATATGAGATCATGATGTGCTCTGTTACCACTGACGTAATTTAAGGAAATGTACATGAAAAGTAGGAGGTTCGTGCATGTAACTGGGCTCATAAACAGTGACAAACATAAATGTGTACACTCTTAAAACATGACTCACTATATGAGTTGTAACATTTCACAATTAAGTGGCTATTTCTGAGGGTTGTCAAAGTAATCCATCTCCTGAAGGATGATTTAATTCATCATTCTTTCCAGAAAAGGGGGAGGTGGCACTGCTGGCCTGTGGTTTTGAACTCTGTCATACACACTTGGCAGCCCTTCACTTTGGGAAGCACAGACTTGAAAATAACATCATATGAGTTCTGAGTGCCCTGGGTGGAAATTTGTATTTCTCAGCTGGGAAATATGAGGGTAAAGGGTCTTTGAAGAAATTTCAATCCTGTAGCTATTTCTCTGGTGTGATGAAGGATTCTTGCTGGTTTGGGACTCCTGGTTTAACCTTTCAGGACCCTTCGATGTGTTTCGCTCTGAATCATCTGAAACGACTTGGAAATAAAACAATGGTTTAAAATCCAAAGGAGAAAAATCACAATGCTACTTCGCGATATACTTAAAATGGCAAACAATATTCGGCTGTTCGGGAACTGGGTTCTAGCTGTTTGCTTCTTTTTTCCTCCTTCGGCTTTTCTGCCAATGACTTGTGCCTCCACCCGCTGGCGCACTGAGGGAATTATGTGGAGCTCAAAATCCAGCAAGTCAATTCAATTGTTTGCTGGAATCTTTAATACTGGCTTGGTAAGAGGAATCGTGAAATCACAATAAAAATGAAATTTCAGAAGATCAGAAGTACATTTGATAATCCATTCATTCTCTGTGTTAACTATTAAAGGTGAGATGCAAAAATGATAAGAAATACCATCATTGAGCTTCTTATCTTCTACTTCTCAGCTTTTAATTCAATTGCCTTGCCATCACCCATGTGTTATTTAATCCCACTAAAAGTTTCATAAGAAAATGCAACAGAGAGTTGGAATATAAACCAAACTATAAATCAGAACATCTCATTTAAACTCAAAGATGGAACCATCCTCAGGAATGTAAATCTGTCCTAAATCTTTACAAGACCCATAAAGTAAGTGTTTAAAACTCAACTGAAAAGCTGGGCACAGTGGTGCATGCCTATAATCCCAGTACTTGGGAGGCTGAGACAGAAGATCATAGGTTTGGGCCAGCCTCAGCAACTTAGTGACCCCCTAGTTCAAAATAAAAAGGGCTGGGGGTCTGGCTCAGAAGAAGAATGCCCTTGAATTCAATCCCCAGTACCAAAAAAAAAGCCTACTGAAAATATACTCCAGCAGAACATTAAGAGCATGAAGTCTAAAACCAGACTGCCCAGGTTGGAAACCAAGCTCCACCCCTTACAGCATGGGGGTGGAGGTTGACCAAATCGCTCCAACAGCTCTGTCTCAGTTTCCCCATATCTGGAATAATACCTATAGACAGTACCTATCTAATAGCATTGCTGTATAGATTAAGTTAATACTACTTGCAGAGCACCCAGAACAGTTCCTGGCACACAGAGTATGTGATGTAAATGTCTATTAAATAAATAAGAAGCTCTTGTTGAATATAGGTAAGAGGAAATGTGATTATTACTACTGAGAAACCATATCCTCTCAGATTGAATGCATTGCCTTGATCGTATTTCTGTCTGCCACCGCAGCACCTTGAGCTATCACAGACCCAGAGGACCTGCTTATTATGTTAGGAAGAGGAAGCTGAGTTAAGGCAAGAACAAGCTGGTAATTCCCTAAATAGAAAATAAACAGGAGTTCCAGTAATTTACTATTCTAAAAAGGCTAATTTAACATTAAACGATCCAGAAGGATAAATTCATTGCGAAATCTTCAAGTTTTAAGATGACACTAAAATTTTCCACAAAATAAAGGAGTACAATGGAACCTCTAAAAAACATCAACACAATTTTACCCTAAATGCAATTATGCAATTAAGCAATTATGATCATAATAGTCACAACAAGTTGCAGTGTATGTGCTAGTTAGACTATACCTTTCATTCATCCATTCAGCAAATTTGTTTTTGTTTTGAGTATGTATTTGATGCTGGTGACTTAACGTGGAATAGGGAACAAGTAATAAACAAATAGAGTTATAAAATAATGCCAAGCAGTGACAAATGTCATGAAGAAAAACAAAGCAAGGAAAAGAGGATGGAGAGTGACCAGGAGGAGAGGCGGCCTGAGTATGGAAGACCTCTTTGAGTAGATGGACATTTGAACAAAGGCCTAGACAAAGGCAGGAAGCAAACAACATGGATATGTAGAGAAGGAGTTTACCAGGCCAGGGAACAGCAAGACACTGAGGTCTGAGATGGAGGTATGCTTGATGTCTTCAACAAACAAGAATAATGATTTAGATCAATAAGTTGACCTAAATTATCATGAGTGCTAAGAAATCAGGACAGAGAAGCAGCTGGAGGCAGATAACATAGAACTTTTTAGGTCAGATGTGGCTGATGTACAAATATGGTCCTCAAAATTCTTTGAGAAGTTTCACATGGAGAAGTAGGATCTTTGTCCCCTCCTCCAAAATCTGCATGGGCTGAAGACTGCTCCAACCAGTAGTATAAGATGGAAATGACAATGTCATTTCAGAATCTTGGTCATAAGAGAATGTGTGACTTCTGCCTTATTGGATGGATCATTCACATTTGCTGCCCTGAGCTGCCATGTGACTTTTCCTGTGTTGTAAGGAAGTCACAACACATATAAAGGGAACATGCAGCCTCCCTCCAGTCACCCAAGTCAGCTATCCTAGACTTTGAGTCATCCCTTCTCACACACCCAACATGGAACTAAACAAGCCTTCAGACGTCTCTAGACCCCAGCCATCAAATCTTCCCAGCTAAGGCCCAAACACTTTGGAGTATACAGACAAGCCATTTCTGCTGAGCCTGGTCCACATTGACCCTCTGGACCTGTGAACATAGCAAGATGATCATTGTAAGCCACTATGTGTTGGGCTAGATTAGTGCCCAGCAGTCGTAACTGGAACACCACGATACAGATTTTGGATTTCATTTTAAATGAAAAGACTTTGGAGAGTTGAGAAATGGGATCCAATTTGTGACATAAGAGATCAAGGCCAATTCTTACAGAGGGAAGAATCTGTACCTTCATACAAGTGAACACAAAAACTCCTCATAATCAACTATGACCAACTATGCTCGTTCCTCACAAAAGCTTCACCCCAGCCCTAGACATCATTACAGAAAATGTGTTTATAGGAAACAGAACCTCAAAATAACACAGCAGCAGCTTTCTCCAAACAAAGTAAAGCCAAACAAAGTCACATGCGCATATGTTCCCAGCAAATGGAATCCTGGCCTGTATGAAATTTTATCTATTATGAGAAATAGGTGTTTACTGCTTAATCTATCCAGTCTAGTGTGTTTTATTATCATAGCCTGAAATGACAGAGACACTGCCCTATATGCATGTATACATGGGGCCACTTGTTTAGTTTTTTAATTAAGTCAGATATATAAATATACTGATGACTTTGAGAGAGGACAGGGTTCAAAGTCACAGGTTTGAACTTACCTCCCTGCTTTGCAATCATTTGATAGGATGCTCTCTTGAAGCCCTCTCTACTGACACCAGAAAAGCTGTCCTTCAATCTGCTGTCTCCTTTTCCTCCATCCTTCACACTGAATTCACCTGGATTCAGATGTGTCCTGAAGTGAAAAGGAAAGAATTACTTTGTTATCCATAAAAAATGTACAAGATGTCAAACACATCACTTAGCGATAACGATAAATATTCTGAAATTACCTTAAGCTTGCAATAGATTTATCCTCTCCGTAAAGAGATGGGGAATGAAAAGGAACTGAGATTGAACCCTATTTAAAAAGGGAGGAGAACAGCAGTTAATAATATATCACGGTTAGATATTGAAACTGACAGAGCAGGCACTGCATCCCTCATCTGGAGTGCTTCTGGAAGGCAGCATTCACCCTGAAAGAGGACCATATGCAAATTGAACCCAAAGGAAGTTAGCATGGGCAAACACAGCAGAAACAAACAGTCATGGGCCTGAGAAACACAGGACTGTCAGGTCTCCTCTGGCCTCATCTGGGGAGCACTTTGGGGGGAGTACTGGGGATGGAACCCAGGGGTATTCTACCTCTGAGCTACACTCTCAGCCCTATTTTATTATTCTATTTTGAAACAGGGCTTCCCTAAGTTGCTGAGACTAGCCCAAACCTGAAATCTTCCCCTCTCAGCTTCCCAAGTATTGGGATTACAAGAGTGCCCCACCACACCTGTCAGGGAGGACTTTTCCTCTTGGGGGGGGGCTCTTAAAATGATCAGGCATTGATTTTTTCATTTTTTCTTTTTTCGGTACGGGGGATCGAACCCAGGGATAGTCCACCTCCAAGTTACACCCCCAGCCCTATTTTATTTTTAATTTGAAACAGGGTTACTCAGAGCCTCGCTAAATTGCTGAGTCTGGTCTCGAACCCGCAAACCTCCTGTCTCAGCCTCCCAAGTACTGGGATTAGAGGCGTGAGCCACTAGCTGGCTGGCACTGAATTTTCATATGGCCCCAGCATCAAAATCTATTACACTTTAATGAGATCAGAGAGCCCAAGATGCTCTACCTGGGCACATGGGACCCTGTCCTCTTCCCAGCATAGGAACACAAAGACACTCCACTGTCCCCACACTGGGTTGTTTCCACAGACTCGACCTCCTGGACCTCTGCAGAAATGGAAAGCGGCAGTAACTCCACGAAGAACCTGGACTTGGAGCCCCCAGAACCAGTTCCTAAGGCTCTGAGACTTGGGCCAGCTTGGCTTCTCCTTGCCTAATAGCCACTGGGAAAGCGTTCACAAGGCTTCCTCCTTTCCGCATCCTAGCCTCACCCTGGCAGGAACAAGTCACAGAGACAATGGCCACTAGCAGAAGTCCGCAGTCGCCCGCCAAAACACCGACCCAGACTACGGAGAGGTCAGGCTGCCCAGCTCCCTCCCTGTGCTGCGGGTACTCTTTCTGTGGAGGCGGCGGCGGCACCAGCACCATTTTTCCACCAGGTGGCGCTGAGTTCGCGGGCATTAGAAGTGTGGCGGTGCAAGACAGGATAGGCCGTCCTCTGTCTGTCCCGCACCTCGAGGACCGCTGTCAGCAGGCCAGCGGGCTGCGGGGACGGCTCGCCGGGAGCAGAGCTAGCACCCGGAGCCCGACGTCGCTGCGGACTGTAAATCAGCTCAGAGTTGGAGCGCACATCTGCCCAGCTGCGTTTCAGCCCGCTCCTTCTCGAAATCGACACCGTCGAGCGCGCAACTCCCCAGTGACTAAGTCCAGAGACACAGGTGGACACGGAGTCCCTGGAGCGGCCCACGTCGGCGTGGACAGGTAGGCGCCCGGTGGGTTGTTCTCGCGCACCGACACCTCGTAGACTGGCCGCGTGAAGAGCGGCGCGTTGTCGTTCTCGTCGCCCACACGCACGGTGTAGGGCCTCACGGTGCGCAGCGGGGGCGTGCCACGGTCCTCCGCCACCAGGGTCAGGTTGTACTCGGCGATGCGCTCGCGGTCTAGCGAAGCCGCGGTC
>PVJS01027311.1:0-26338 GCA_004027185.1 Glis glis | reverse complement strand
TGCGCCACCACGCCCGGCATGATTTTTTTTTAAATTATGTATAGTCGTATCCACTCAGATGCTTTCTTTTTCTTTTCAATATAATTATTTGAGACTGGAAGTTTTGGTCTTCAGTGAAACTTTGATGCTTCCACACTAAAATACAATGTCTTGGTTAAACCTTTCTTATAAAAACTGTTTACCAACTTGTACTTAAAATTAAGCAATCATTTGTTTGAATATTATTATTTAGGATAAGACCCTAATGACTATTCGCTCTGTTGTGAAGAACACTTTATATTCCTTGATTATCTGGGCAATTTGGAGAGATTCTTAGTAAGGATAAAATATGTTTTTAGCCGGGCGTGGTGGCGCACGCTTGTAATCCCAGTACTTTGGGAGGCGGAGACCGGAGGATCTGGGTTCGCGGCCAGCCTCAGCTCTCGCTCTGTCTCTCTCTGTCTCTCTCTCTCCTTAGTGAGGCCCTCCACAACCTCGTGAGACCCGGTTTCAAAATAAAGCATAAAAAATAGGGCCGGGGGTGTAGCGCGGAGGTAGAAGGCCTCTGCGTTCAATCCCCGGTACTGCAAAAAAAAAATATATATATATATATGTTTTTAATCCTGAATCCTTGCAAGAGAAAAATAACAGATCAATTCTTACATGTAGATGAAAAGAAAGCTACCACTAAAGCATTTCGATGAGATACTTTTTTCCTTCCATCATCTTTCTTTTTTATACTTTTATTGGTGCATTATAGTCTTATGGTCTCACATCATAATGTAGTAAATAGTGATAGTGACATACATGCACATAGCAGTTGGTAAGTTTCCTCCCAACTGCCTCCCCACCCCCCTCTTCCCCATACAGGATATTGAGATTGACATTGGTATTCTCACATATGTACATAATGTCAATGGAAGTGTTTCCTTCATTAATTCTCCCTCTCCCCCACCCTCCCCTAGACCACCACCCTCACTCCACTGGGGTTTCTCCTCTATTATCTAGTCTTTCTTGTCTCCTGGTTACTCCCTAGCTTCTGCATATGAGAGAAAACATATGACCCTTCATTTTCTATGACTTGACTGATTTTACTTAACATAATGTTCTCCAGGTCCATCCATTTTCCTGCAAACAACATAATTTTGTTCTTCTTTATTGCTAAGTAGAATTCCATTGTCTGTATATTCCATAATTTTGTAATCCATTAATCTTTTGATGGACACCTAAGTTGGTTCCATAATTTGGCTATTGTGAATTGTGCTGCTATAAATATAGATATGCATGTATTATTATAATATTCTGATTCCAGTCCCTTTGGGAAGATACCCAGGAATGGTATAGCTGGATCATATGGTGATCCAGTTCCCCAGTTTTCTGAGGAATCTCCACACTGATCTCCATAGCTGCTATACTTATTTGCAATCCCACCAACAGTGTAGAAGAGTTCCCATTTCCCCACATCCTCACCAGCATTTATTGTTGTTTGACTTCTTGATGATTGCCATTCTAACTGGGGTTAGATGTAATCTCAGTGTAGTTTTATGATGTTGATAAATATATGAAAAAATGTTCAATGAGATACTTTATATTCTGTTGGATACATAGAGAAGCTTAGTTTGTTGTCTTATCTTCATAGTTTCATTTTCACAGACTCAAGTCTCTCCAGCAATGACTAATGTGGTCACCACCTATAATTTACCAAACATTATTTTCATATACATGGTCTCCTGTGAGCCTAAGTTTCTACCATTTGATCTTTCCTCTTCTCAATTTTTCTATTAAGTGAAAGGATTGTCCTTGTGCCACTTAGCTGGTTAAGAGTTAGTATGGTTCTATTTCCAAACTTAGCTTTATTCATTGTTGTTTATCTGTCCTAAATAGTGTGCATATACAAACACATGCACAACCCCTCTCTCTTCACTGTATAATCTATCCTTATTTCCCTACTTGCTGCCCCCAATACCAACTGGAAGGGAGCAGATGGTGGATCCAACTTACAGAGAAAATGATTTTAACAACACTTCCATTGACGTTATGTATATATGTGAGAATACCAATGCCAATCTCAATATCATTATGGGGAAGGGGAAGGAGTGGGGAGGGAGCCGGGGGAAGCTCTCTAAGTGCTGTGTGCATGTATGTCACTCTGAACTACATTATGATGTGAGATGACAATGCACCAATAAAAGTATATAAAAATTTTAAAACCCACAAAAAGTAAACCAAGTTACATCTGAGCTCAGCTTATCACATCATCATTCCTACTTGTTAAAAAAATATATTCAGGAAACCAATCCGTCATTTAAATTTACATGATGCTAAATAAATGGTTTGACTGGCATTTGTCATCCAAAGTTGTTTCATTTTTATGTAGCCGCAGCCTAGGGCTAAACAAATGACTAGTTGAGAAGTAAATTGCAATTAGCTGAATGTGCCCCATGGGTAGATTTTCTGATTTTTGCCACTTGAAGCAATTCTCAAAAACATTAAAAGGGACTTCCGATTAATTTTAATGAAATTCAAGAGCAGTTACATAGATGGTTTGCATCTTCAGCAGTGCATTAAATTTGCAAATGATGGGGACAGTCTTTAAGAATAGGGTGCTTCTTTAACATTTAGGATCAGATAGTAAAAAATAATTATTTTTCTCATTCTTTTGTGCTTTTCCATCGTTTGAAAATGGCAATAAACAAGAACAATTTCCTGGAATGCCCATTGGGGTAAGTGGATGAGTCACTTTTTAAGTGTCATCAAATTCATAAGGACAAGTTGCAGTGAAATAGTCAGATATATTGAACATTGATTCCAAAAGGTGTGGGATAGGAAAGTTACTCAGGGAAACAGGAATAGTTCATTCATATTTCTCTATTTGACCAATTAAAGATATTGCAATTGTAATAAGGGCACTGGTGGCTTCTTTTCAGGGTACTCCTCAAGGTACTTCCATATATATATATATATATTTTTTTTTTTGCAGTACCAGGGATTGAACCCAGGGGCGTTCTACCTCCAAGCTACATCCCCAGCCCTATTTTTTATCCTTTATTTTGAAACCGGGTCTCACGAAGTTGCGGAGGGCCTCACTAAGTAGCTGAGGCTGGCCGCCAACCAGGATCCTCCGGTCTCCACCTCCCAAGTACTGGGATTACAAGCATGTGCCACCACGCCCGGCTTAGGTACTTCCATTTTTATCCATTCTTTCCAGAAGGTTGCAAAGCCCATAGGTATTCTTATGGTTTTGTCAAGACTTGGCTTTATCTCTTGAAATTATTCTAGCAGTTTAAGATCAACCTTTATAGGTTTAGATGTTCAGAATTGTCTTGTCTTTTCGCCTACTCATTCTCAGAGACTTCAGTTTAAGTGGTTTGTTTTCAATTTGGTTTACATACTAAGGCAGCAATGACAATGGTCTAAGATTTTAGCAGCAGTAAATTTCTTTTTCCCAAGGTTTCAATTGTGATGGAATAGCAAAATACAATATACAATCTCTACCTCAATACTATATAAGAACAATTTGCAGATCAGAAAGGCAGGGGTCCCAGGATAATCATAGATTTTTGTCAATAAGAAAATATCTGTGAAAGGACAAATGAGGATATAGACTAATATGTTGAAGGTACAAAACATCTTACAGTATGAGCAGGGTTCCCAAGGTAGGCATTTTTCCTTGACTAGTGTGTCTAAGAAAGTGAACTCTGCTTTACTCTAGATTCCCAATTGTTCATAGTTTCATGATTTGTAGTCTATGGGTTATATATGCCTATCTGTCTCTCCTCACCTTCCCATTCCCTCCTAACCAGATTGTGAGCACCTTTAGAGTAAGAATCTATTCTCAACCTCAGTGCCAAATGCACTTATAATAATTTCTTTTTTATTGGTGTATTGTAATCATACATCATGATGAAGTTCAGAGTGATAGAAGTATACATGCACAGGGCACTTAGTGAACCCTCCCCCAGCTCCCCCCCACTCCCTCACCCTCCCCGTGCATTGATAAATCTGTGTATGTACAATCATGTCCATTGAAGTCTTTCCTTCATCAAGTGTCCCTCCCCCTCCCACCTTCTTCCCGAATGTCCCCTCCATCACTCCACTACGGTTTCTCCTCCTTTGTCTAGAGTCCTTTCTATGTCCCAATTTCTTCCTAGCTCCCATATATGAGGGACAACATCCAATGTTTTCATTTTTTGTGACTGTCTCATTTAGCACAATATTCTTCAGTTCCATCCATTTCCCTGCAAATGACATAATTTTGTTCTTCTTTATGGCTGAGTAGAATTCCATTGCATGTATATCCCATAATTTTGTAATCCATCCATCTGTTGATGGACACCAAGGCTATTTCCATAGTTTGGCAATTATGAATTGTGCTTCTACTTTGAACACCATGGAATTGAATTGTAGAATGTAAGATTAAGAAAGAAAACATAAGTTCCAAGAGAGTATGTGTAGAATGTCAGTATCCTTTTTATAAAGTTAAAACAACTAAAAATAAACAGGACCTTTACAAAGAATATAAAATATTGCATATTTTGGATATGTAAAAGAATATACATGTTTTCAAAAGGCAAAGATATTATTATGATTAGAATCAAGGTAGTAATTATGTTAGTGTAGAGGAAACCAATGGACATGATAGAGGAGATATACACAGGCAATGTTAGTTACTATCAATGTCCTAATTATCTTGCTGAATGGTAGATTCAGGGATATTACTTTTAAGATTTTAAAGAAATAATTAGGTAAGTAAATAAATATATATGCATACAAAAGACAAGTGGACCAATAAAGGATATATCAAGAACCAAGGCCGTGCATGGTGGCACATGCCTGTAATCCCAGTACATGGGAGGCTAAGACAGGAGGATCACAAATTCATGGACAACCTCAGCAACTTAGCGAGGCCCTCTGCAACTTAGTGAGACCGTTTCAAAATAAAAAAATAAAAAGTAGGCCTGGGAGTGTAGCACAGAGGTAGAATGCCCCTGGATTCAATCCCCAGTGCCAAAAAAAAAAAAAGAAAGAAGGATTATGATTAATCCCATTGTGTGCACCCATTTTGTGTATTGAGTAAAAGAATAAAAAAGGAGTAAATACTATCTATTGAAGGTCTTTAACCTTAGCTAACATTCTTCAGTCTTTGTGTAAAACAGAGATACAAAAATTCATTCCTCAAAAATAGTAGAATATTCTTTTTTTATTTAAGATGTCTTCTACTAGAATATCTATTCATTTAACTAGTGTTAATAAAACAAGAACAGAAACCAGAAATATATCACACACTGCCCTGAAATCCAGTCCTTTTAGGAATGACAATAGTCAGTCTATTCCCTGTGGTTACCAGTCTCACCTGTCACTCATTCTCTGGTCTGAAATCAGGACAGTAGGGTAGAAGTAGCTATCTACAGTGCCTTCCTAATTCTCTTCCTAAAAGATATTGAGATGACCAAATACTTGCTATTTCAAAACATACCTTCTGCTGGGTGCCAGGAGAGATCATTAAGATATGTTTTAATTTCTACGTCTTTGTTCCATCTTGAGCTGACTTTTGTGAAGGATGAGAGATAGGGTTCTAATTTCATTCTTCTACATAGGGATAGCCAGTTTTCCCAGCACCATTTGTTGAAATGGTTGTCTTTTCTCCAGCATATGTTTCTTTTTTTTATTTTTTGGTACTGGGAATTGAACCCAGAGGCATTCTACCTCCAAGCTACACCCCCAGCCCGATTTTATGTCTTATTTGGAAACGGGGTCTTACTAGGTTGCTGAGAATCTCACTGAATTGCCAAGGCTGGCTTTGAACCTGCAATCCTCCTGTCTCAGCCTTCCAAGTACTGGGATTACAAGCATGTGCCACCATGCCCGGCTCCAGCATATGTTTTTAGCTCCTTTGTCAAAAATCAGCTGGTTATAAGTGTAAGGATTAGTCTATTCCATTGGTTTTTGTGTCTGTTTTTGTGCCAATGCCATGCTGTTTTTGTTACTATAGCTCTGTAGTATTATTTGAAATCAGATGTTGTGATGTCTCCAGCATAGTTCTTATTGCTCAGAATTGCTTTAGCTATTCTGGGTCTTTTGATCTTCCATATGAAATTTGGGACTGTTTTTTCTAGCTCTGTGAAGAAAGACATTGGTACTTTGATAGGAATTGCATTGATAGCTATAGATCACTTTTGGTAGTATGGCCATTTTGACAATATTTATTTTGCCTACCCAAGAATATGTGAAGTCTTTCCATCTTCTGAGATCTTCCTTTATTTCTTTCTTCAGTGTTCCATAATCTTCATCATAGAAGTCTTACTTTCTTGGTTAGATTTATTCCTAAGTATTTTTTCAGCTATCGTGAATGGAATTGTTTTCTGGATTCCTATTTCAGTGGATTCATTGTTGTTATATAGAAGTCAATATTTTAATTACTAGAAGAAAACACAGGACCAACTCTCCAATATATACACACTGGCAGAGACTTCCACAGTAAGACCCCCCAAAGTTCAGGAAATAAAACTGAGTATTAATAAATGGCATAGCATCAAACAAAAAAGTTTCTGAGCAGCAAAGGAAACAAGAGTACACACTGGTAGAGATTTCCACAATAAGACCCCCCAAAGTTCAGGAAATAAAACTGAGTATTAATAAATGGCATAGCATCAAACAAAAAAGTTTCTGAGCAGCAAAGGAAATAATCAAGAGTCTGAAGAGAAAGCCAAGAGAATGGGATAAAATCTTTATTAGCCACTCCTCTGATAGAAGACTTAATATCTAGAACATATAAAGAACTAAAAAAACTCAATACAAAAAAACACAAATAACTCCACCAAAAAATGGGCAATTGAACTGAATAGACACTTCTCATAAGAAGAAATACAAATGGCCAATAAATATATGAAAAATGTTCAACATCATTATCAATCAGGAAAATGTAAATCAAAACAACACTGAGATTCCATCTAATTCCAGTTAGAATGGCAATCATCAAAAATACAGAAAATAATAAATACTGGTGAGGATGTGAGGAAATAGGAACTCTTATACATTGTTGGTGGGATTGTAATTTAGTACAACCACGATGGAGATCAGTATGTAGGTTCCTCAAAAGACTAAGAATGGAATCACTATGTGACCCAGCTATATACTCCTTGATATCTTTCCAAAAAGAATTAAAGTCAGAATACTATCATGATACATGCATATCCATGTTTATAGCAACACAATTAACAATGGCCAAATTATGGGACAAACCTAGGTGTCCATCAACAGATGAATGGGTGAAGAAAATGTGGTGTATATACACACAATGGAATTTTACTCAGCCTTAAAGAACAAAATTGTCATTTGCAGGAAAATGGATAGAACTAGAGAATATTATGCTAAGTGAGATCAGCCAGTTTCAGAAAGTCAAGGGTTATGTTTTCTCTCATATATGGAAGCAATGGAGAAAAATAAGAAACAAAGGGGACTTTAGGTAAATGAGGATAGAGACCAGTGGGATAGTGAAAGGGGACCGGGAGAGGGAGGTAGGGAGGGGAAAAAGGAAGATTGAAGGAGGAAAGAGTTCAAATAATCCTATGTCCATATATGAAGCAATCACTACCAATCTCACTAACATGTACAGGGAGGGAAGAGGGAAAATGTGGTGGGATGCAGAAGAAAACACCAAGAACTGTGTGCACATATGTTTATATCACTTTGAACCTTACTATGATGCATAATTATAATTCCCTAATAAAAGTATTTTTAAAAAGATATGTCTTAAACCACTAATGAATCCACAAGTTAATGGGGAACACAGACAACAAAAATAGGCAAAGAACAAGGTACTGAAATCAAATGACACATTCCCAAATCAGGGAAATTTATTTGTTCAATATTATATAGGGATACACTCATGTGCTATTCACTGCTACGGACATAAGGGGATATATCAGTGAACAAAGTAAGCAAAGTCTTTGTTCTTATGGAACTTACATTTTACTGGAGAAGCCTGACTCCATTTAAGCAAACAAACAAACAGGAAAATTTAAAAGAACGAAAGTAGAAGTGACGGAAGTCAATTCATGTGCAGCATTATAACAGAGATCAAGGAGAAAAGCATTGCCGTGGGAGCACAAACAACTTGGGGCCTTCCAACTTTTTTAGATCTTCAATCCATGTGGGCTTTGAAATTGCATCAATGCTTATTTGAACAAAATCACAGCCCCTTATTCATATAAAATTGACTTGTATCAACCGGATTCAAGTGTCATTAGGCATACGCATCTGAAACCTAACCAGTGTGTATGTGGAGAGCATAAGCCTTTCCACCATCAGGCTCTCTGTAATCAGCCTCCCATCTAGCATCCCCCGCTTCCTTCCAAACCTTCAGAACACAGGTGACTCACCTCTCCTGAAATAGCCAGCAGCTCCTAGGAACAGTAAATTTCTCCCAACAGGCCCCTGCTTCTGACATGTCTGAGAACTCTAGACCCTAAAGCAAATGATTTATTCGACTCTGTGCATAACATGTATTCATATGATATATAAAATAATATGTATTACTTAAAATTTCCATCCCATCTAGGGATCCCATATTCAGACTAAGCTTCATAACTAGCACACATCTTGGGGTGATCATTCATACATGGCTTTACTTTGACAGTAATGCAGAAAACTTCTAGACTCTAACAGAGTTGTGACATCAATCAAGGCAGCAAGGCAGCCTTACTGAGAAGTTTGCCATTCCTTATGTATAAGTTTGATATAAAGTTTGTGAATTTTTTAACTTATAAAACCTGATCCAGAGTTGCTATCAGAAAACTGACCATCTTGGGGAACACTCATTCTATTTTATGGAATGAGGCATTGCCTGGTTCTGGAATACAAAATCAAAGCAAGTGAAGAAAGACAGAGAGAGAATTGACCATCTCTGCTTTTTTCTTTTTCCTTGCTGTGATCAGAATTTATTATTTTTTTTATGTTTTTATTGGTGCATTGTAGTCTCACATCACAGTGAGTATCAGTTTGGTGTTAACATACATGCACACAGCTCTTGGTGCCCCCCCCCACATGTAGCACTGAGAATGATGTTGGTATAATCTCACATATACACATTGTTTATGACAGTAATTCCATAGATTCACTTCTTTCTTGCCCTTCCCCTTCCCTTGTACCCCTTCCCTTGCACCACTGAGGGTTCTCCATTGTCATTGGAGACCCTTTTGTGTTCCCACTACTCCCTAAGTTGTGCATATTAATGAAAACATATGACCCTTCATTTTGTGTGATTGGCTAATCTTGCTTAACATAATGCTCTCCAGATCTTTCCATTTTCTTGCAAATGCTGTTATTTTGTTCTTCTTTATTGCTGAGTAGAATTCCATTGTGTGTATTTCCCATAATTATGGAACCAACCTAGATGTCCATCAACAGATGAATGGACCACCTCTGCTTTTAAACACGACACTTGGCATTTGATGTCTAACATCGCTTATCATTGCCCACAGAAAAAGAAAGGTGATATTGGAACACGTTTCTTGAATTTCCAGATAAATATCTTTTCCTCATTAGGTCCAGGAGATCTCTTATAGAACCATTGCTTGATCCTTTTCAGGACCAGAGAGATGCCAGGCAACAACTCACACCAGAAGCCTTTGCATTGAATATTTCATCAAATGCCTGGAAGTTTGGGGTGAGCTAGTGGCTGGGAAGACTATAGAATCTCTTCCCTGCCTTTCCCAGCTGTAAACATTGCTTCCCCTAGAAGAGGAGAAGAAATCAAAACAGCAAAATAAAGTTGAAACCAGGCTCATCTGCTCATAGACACAAGCCCACTTTCTCTGATCATTTTTATAAAGTCACATACAGGTGTGGCCTACCCATTTCTAAATCACTGTGGTTCAAACATTCTCTGCACAGAACCATGGCCCCTGGTAACTTCCCAGACACCACACTTCCCCTTTCTCTAAATGGTTCCAGGACAAGGGTTAGCCCCATAACACATTGTATCCGACAGCCTCTCTCACACGAGGTGGTGGGGTGGACATGCCTATCTTAATACCTGGAAGAAGGGAGAGTATTATGAGGGGTTCAGATTATTCTGCCAGGGATGCTTCCTGGATTTAATTTTTCCATGGTGAAAAAAAAAAACTTTCAAAAGCAAGATTTCACCATGATTTTTAGCTGTCAATCTGTTCTTTGTGCAGGGAGATCAGTTTTAGTTGTCAATAACATTGTGGGCAAGGAATTAAAATTTTCTCCTTCTCTTTCACTATAATAAAATTAAATATATACAATAATTTCTAACCAGATGAATTGCAAAAGAACTACTTAGCTAACTATCAAAATATTGCAGATTAGCTGGGGAATAGCTCAGTGGTGGAACACTTACCTAGTCGCAAGAGACCTTGGGTTTGAACCCCAGAACCACAAAACAAAACAAATAAAAATATCGCAGGAGCCAGGCATGGTAGCACATGCTTGTAATCCCAGTACTTGGGAGGCTGAGACAGGAGGATCGCAGGTTCGCTGCTAGCCTCAGTTACTTAGTGAGGCCATCAGCAACTTAGTGAGAACCTGTTTCAAAAATAAAGAATAAAAAATAGGGCTGGGGGTGTAGCTTGGAGGTAGAATGCCCTGGGTTCAATCCCCAGTACTGCAAAAAAAAAAAAAAATCACAGAAAAGTCATCAAGAGAGCTCACCCATGTTGCAAAATATTTGTAATTGTTCACTAATATAAATGGCATGTAATTTGTGAGCATATGAATTGTTTGTCTTTCTAGGTAATTGAAATTGTGCAGACTGGGGTATTCAAAGGACTTCTTCCAGGGATGTTCATCTGTAATTCATTCATCTGTTAAAAGCCAAAGGCTTTTTATTCCATATGGGCAGCTATCCAGTTGGTATATGTTCTGAGAACAAAGGAAAAAATGCACTGAATTGGCTACATTTTCCTCCTTTCATCTGAATGTTTGGTCTCATATAAATATTTGAGTACAAGGCCTTATCAGGGTTTTTTTCCCAACTTTAACAGAGAAAAATTATTTCTTCATTTCTAACTAGAGAAAATTGAATATGGCTTCTTTCATGGCTTCAGGCGACACATCACCATGAAAGAGAAGCTATGCAACTTTCTGAGAACTCAATGAAATGAAGCCAGAGCCATTACATTGGGAACGTGCCTTTCTCCTTGGACGGCCTCCCTTTATCACTTATGCTCAGCTCACATTTCTCAAAATTCTAAATTCCTGATGAAATGTCTTAGGCATTTCACCTCTTCTTTGTATGGCACTGAGAATGTAATTTGGAGATTCAAGAACAGTTATGATTTTCTCTTTGTTCCACCTTATTCTACCCTTCTGCTTTTGTGGCGTAGTGACCCAAGAATAATATTGTTTTTCTGTGGAGAGCTATTGTGATGTTATTGATAAACAGCCAGCCTGCTGATAAATCAAAATTGGCTTCTAATATGTACAGGAGTGTCATTCTCATCTTTTGTTCTTGGAATGCCAAAATGCTTTTAATTTCAGCTTTGGCCTCAAAATGTAATTGTGGTTGTAGTAATGGAAGTAAATGCTTCTTTTTTAAAATCATTCTTTTGCTACACTGAGATATTGTCAAAAGTTTCTTCAAGTGTGTGAATGTTTCAGTTTTCCTCAAAAAAAAGTTTCAGATATCCCAGGAAAGTCCCCAGAGTTTTTGATAATTGGGTTGTATGTTGTCCTTTATGGAAAGCCACTATTAATTCCCTATCAGTTGTAGTCATGGCTACAACAGGAGAATCTGATTCACACTCCCTTACTAAATTCTCTTCTTGGGACCAACAGAATTCAGTTCTTCTGTCAGAGGTGTGTGTGTGTGTGTGTGTGTGTGTGTGTGTGTGTGTGTGTGTGAGAGAGAGAGAGAGAGAGAGAGACTGGGGATTGAACCCAGGACTTTGAGCATGCTAGGCAAGAGTCCTACCCCTGAACCATATTTCTAGCCCTTACTGTCAGCAATCTTTTAGCATACAGTGTGCATCTCATGGAACTAATGGTTCCTTGTATTTATTCCATATTTTCTCCTGGATCCTCTTTCCACCTCTCCCTTCCTTTCCTTTCTCACGATAGCTCCATTATAAACTGCCTTTGAAACCAGGTGTGGTGGCATATGCTTATAATTTAGAGAAACCCTGTCTCAAAATAAGAAATAAAAGATGTAGGGATGCAGCTCAGTGGTAGAGTACCTCTGGATTCAATCCCTAGTACTGCAAGGAAGAAAGGGAGGGAGGGAGGAAGGAATTTACTAGTTTTTATGCCTAAATTGTCTTATCTTAAATTGTGACTTAAAATGTGACATCCATAAATGGTTCTAAACAAATATTTCTCTCCTAGAAACCAGTAGAGTAGTGGAAGAGGTTCAGCGGAGGAGAAGGGGAGATATGGGGAAGAAACAGACCATATAATATTATGTGCTCATATGAATGTATCACTATGAATCCGCTATTATGTATAATTATAATTTACTAATAAAATTTTTAAAAAATCATTTAGCATATAAAAAATATTTCTCTCCTAACCCTTCTGATGAGCTCCATATTCCATCTCAATAGATTTCACCTAGATTTCAGCCTAGATTTCCTTTAGCCCCTCAATTCCAACAGACCCAAAATGAAATACATCGTTGCTTCTTAAGTTAGGAGCTCTTCCAGACTGTCCCCATCATTCCACTCACCAGGCACCAAACCTGGCCTTCATCTTCCACTCTTCCTCTATTTGCTTTGCTCAATCAACTGCTCTGTTGATTCTGCCTCAGTGATCTGTCCCTTCTCCATTTGCATACTAGAACTCTAGGTCAGTTGTCCATTATCTTAGATACTCTATGCTCTGATAAAACCAGTTTGATTGGTTTGGTGACTACTCCAGATGTTTTTTGTTTTGTTTTGTTTTTGTTTTTTCAGGAAACAGTCTCTGGGACAGAGATGATCAGACAGGAAGTTTATTAAGGAGTGTTTTTCTACAGCTGTGGAAGGCGAGGTAGGATTGGATGGGAGAGATGAGCTTCCATGCCCAACAAAAGAAGAGCTGTCCCATCTGGGACGACTCTCCAGAGCTGCCCTGAGTCGGGGTGAGAGGGCAGGGCCCTGACAGCCCCAGCTGACCCGCCAGTGGCTGCAGCCTGATGTGAGGAGGGCCAACAGCTCATGCCTGTCTTCCCATAACAACCCCCAGCAGATAGAGAAATTAATACTTTGTCACCCCTTTATACCTCAAAATCTGAGCAGCACTACATGGCACCCACTGATTAACCACACGCCCTCAGGTCCCCACAGGCACTTTTCTTGAAGTAGACCATGCTATGGTCTGAGTGTATCCCCATGTATTGAGAACCTTAATTCTTCCCTGTGACCGTGTTGGGGGCTGGGTCACAGGGTGGAGCCCTCCAGGATGGATCCGCGCCTTCCCTGTGTCAGTGAGTTCTTTCTCTTGAGGGACTGCTTTAGTTACCAAGACAATGAATTGTTATAAAGCAGGTCCAGTCCTCCTGTCCTGCCTCTGTCACGTGCTCTCACCTGCCCTTCCCTTTCTGCCATGAGCTGAAACAGCATGAGGCCCTCACGAGATGTGGCCACCGGATGTTGGACTTCTCAACCTCCAGAACCATGAGAAAAATCATACCTCCAGCATTCTGTTGTAGCAATACAACGTGGACTAAGACAGGCTGCCAGGTGTCTATTAACACCTTTTCTCAATGTCTTTCCTTAGCATCAACACTCTCATTATATTTTCTAGCCTCCTTTGCAGTTAGATGTGCTTGCTTTAACCAATACATGTGTTAAAAAGTGATACATGCAACTGCCAGTGGTATCTCGAGGCCTTCTGTGTCTCATTCTTTCCCTCCTGCTTCCTCACAAGGGAGACAGGGTGGTGGGATCTGGACCAGTTCCTTTGTTCCATGAGATGCAAGTTGGTGCTGAGGATTGCACCGCAGGAAAATGGAACGGCTGTGCAGCCAGCACACCAGCTCTGGGCTGCTGAGTGAGATAGGAAAACTTATTTAAGTCCCTGGTATCTTGTCAACTTCAGCTGACTCCCACTTGGGATATTCAAGTTCAGCTGAAGGTGCAACACTTTTATCTCCATTCCCAGATGTCCACAGTTCCCCAGTTGTTCAGATACCAGTTCAAATGCTACCTCTTCTGTAGAAGTGTGGGGATCTGCTCCCTACACCCCCAGCAGGAAGCAGTATTCTCCTTGGTTGATCTCCCATAGTTATCTACATTTTTCTTACTGAGTGTGACGCTTTCATCATAAATAGAATTCTTTCAACATTTCTCAACTCCTCTTCCAAAATGTAATATCCTGTAGGGCAGCCTCTAAGGGTAAGTCTGACCCACCATGTCCAGCAAATAACCTTTCACTTAGTAGGTATTTGTACTGTGTGTTGACTCAGTGAAGTTTTTTGTTTGGGGGGAGGGGTACTGGGGATTGAACCCAGAGCCATTCTACCTCCGAGCTACACCACCATCCCTTTTCAATTTTTGTTTCGAAACAAGGTCTCACGAGGTTGCTGAGAGTCTCACCAAGTTGCTGGGGTTGGTCTAAAACCTGGGATCCTCCTGTCTCAGCCCCTCAAGTACAGGGATTACAGGTGTGTGCCACCATGCCTGGTTAATGAAGTTCTTCTTAATATGCAGTTTGTTATGGTTTGGCTATAAACCATCTCCTGCAAGAGCTCATGTGCTGACAATGCAGAATTCTCAGAGGTGAAATAATTATTTCATGAGGGTTCTAATATCATCAGTAGGTAAATCCATTGATGGATTAATGGATTTATTGAGTGATAAGGTAAGCAGGTAGAGTGTGGCTGGAGGAAATAGGTCTTTCGGGGTGTGGCCTTGGGAATTATATATGTTCCTCCTGCTCTGCCCTTGCTCTCTCTGTTCCCTGTTGCCATGCCCTGAGCTTGGCAGACGTGACCCAGCCTAACATGGACTGAAACTTCTGAAACCTCCAGAACTGTGAGCAAATCAATATTCCATTCTCTAAGTTGTGTTCATGAAGTATTTGGGGTCACAGCAGTGAGAATAGTGATTAATCATTGTTGAAAGTGACAGTCCTAAAATATTTCACTCAGTTTTATAACAGAAAACTGTTTCACTCATCAGAAATGACAGAAAAATCCCATTTCTTATCCCTGAACATATTTCACATGTGCTCCTTTTCAGGTGGAGTGATCTAGGAATAAACTTTGAACACTCCTTTGCGTCTGGAGATCCACCCCCACTCTGGTTCTAAAACAGTGAAGTGTTTACAAAAAAGATTCTCTCAACTTGGACCCTCTCTCTCTCTCCTGGTGGTTGGGGAGAAGTAATAGTTGTAGCAGAAGCTGTCCACAAATGTGGGTAGCAAATGATTCTCTCTGAGGATCTCCTGTTGCCACTCCCTGATCATTTTTTTCATGTCATTTGTGCTATGTCCTATGTTCTCCTGTGTCCAGAAAAGGACTCTGAATTGTATTGCCTAAGGTATAGTTCTGACCTTGCCACTTACTAGAATGGTGACCTCAAGGAAGGTACTAAAGTTGGAATAAATGAGGGGCAGTTAAGTGCTGTGATCAGAGAATGAGCTCTGGAGCCTAAGACAGCTGTGGTGTCAGCCCATCTCCATCAATGACTGGAGCTCCTGCGTTCTCTGTATGAATGTACCTAGAAAGCTATAGGACAATCAGGAACAATGTGATGAAGGAGGTAATATCTGAGGTGACACTCAAGAATGGATTTGACTGGGACTGTGGAGGGGGAGAAGAAGGCTTCCTAAAAGCAGAACTAGGCTGAGACAACACTGTTAGACCACTCTTTTGTATCATTCCAAAAATAATTAAAGTCAGAATACTATAGTGATAAATGCATATCTATATTTATAGCAACACAATTCACAATAGCCAAATTATGGAACCAACCTAGGTGTCTGTCAGCAGACGAATGGATAACAAAAATGTGGTACACACACAATGGAATTTCACTCAGCCACAAAGAAGAACAAAATTATGTCATTTGCAGGAAAATGGATGAAACTAGAGACTATTACACTAAATGAAATCAGCCAGTCTCAGAAAGTCAAGGGTGGTATGTTTTCTCTCATATATGGAAGCTGGGGAGAAAATAGGAAACAAAAAGGACTTTAGATAAATGAGGAGAGAAACCAATAGAATAGAGAAAGGGGATTGGGGAATGGAGGTAGGAAGGGGGAGAAGTGAAATTGATAAAGAAAACAGTTCAATAATGTTATGTCTATATATGAAGGTATCACTGTCAACCTCACTAACATGTTTGGGGGAGAGGGTGGGTGGGATACAGAGGGAAACACACCAAGTGCTGTGTGATGTATGTTTGCATCACTTTGAACCTCACTATGATATATAGTTACAGTGCACCAGTAAAATTGTATTTTTAAAACATAAAGTATTTCTTTGCCCTAAAGATACTGTCCCATCTTTTTCTGGAGCCAGTAGAACATGGAACATGGCACATCAGATCAAACGCATGTGTGCGCGCACACACACACACAATGAACAGGTGATGGAAACACAGATCCTCTGAGGGAACCACTGGCTGCCTACCTTTGTACGCTGCTTCTGTGATTGTGGGGAAAAACAGGAAAGAGTGATTTAAGAAGTGAACAAAAACATTAATGGAGATTCCATCATGATGATTACAGTGGTTTTAGTTTTGTTTTCCATAGTGTCTGCAAATTTTCTGCATGTAGGCTTTCATAATCAGAAAAAATACTTTTAAGAAGTGAACTGTTGAACTTCCCTGTTGTTTATACATTTCTTAGCTCAAGAATCCTTTCCTTATTTCCCTGGATGCAGAAAATTACACGTGCATCCCTGGATTAGCCAAGATTGACTGATTTATTCCTGTATCCCATTGGCCTTGAGAGTCAAAGATGGAAAGAAAGACTGCTTTAAGATTTACATAGATCTAGTCAGGTAATTCCGGTTGCCAGGTAACAGACATCCATAACCAACCATAGCACTGTCTCTCCAAATGAGGGTGGACATGGCTCAGGAGTTAGGCATCCACTAAGCTGCCTCGGTGAGCACTGGGACAAAGCCTTTTTGCCAATGCAGGTTTAGTTCATCTCCCACAAATGATTACATCTGAATGAGCTTGATACACAAAGCACCACCAAGATGAAGCATCTGCAGGCAGGAGCTACTTCAGACTCGGCGGCTTGCAGTAGCAGTAGCTGCCCCTTGTCAATATAAAACAACTGTAAACCAGCATTGCAAGGGGCCGACTTGTGAGACTGCCTGCATGACTCTTCACATGGCAACCTGTTACCCTGACTGGTAGCAAGGCCATGTCTGCACATTCACTAAAACTATCAGATGATTTCAGGGGGGTCACTCATGAACATATCCTATTCTTTAGACAGAACTTACAAAATAGGGCCAATAGGCTTGATCCTATATATAAAGACAGGTTCCATTAGCACTAACTTGATCCACAGAGAATTTAAAAAATGTGAATGGGCTTCACCACTTTTTAAAAACTAAGAATTTTTTATATACATGTGAATTTTTGGCTTCTCTAGAAAAATAAATGGAATGGGCAATGACAGGCCCAGTTTTCCATACAGAGGCAGTTGGCTGGAACTGGGTAGAAGCTGCTCCCTTCAGAACAAGGTGTATGCTCTCAGGTTCAGTGCAGCCACCCTCATCCCTCTCCTCTCCTGTACTGCCCTCTTCTGTTCAACTTGGTAACTGATCCTCTCCTGTAGACCTTAGGGTTTTATAACCCTTGCTTGGTAGCCATTTCACCTACATAGAAAAACCAGTTTAAACCTACTGTGTGCATGTCATTCCCTTCTCTATGGGAGTTATAGCGACTCCACAAGGCTATAGTCAGATAAACGTTGCAAAACAGAGGCCTCCCTGATGTCACTTACACGCTAACACACCTCTTTCTGTCTCCATCCTGAGACCTGGACCTAAAGAAGCTAGGCACTCTGCTGCAAGCTCATTTACCTCCTGAAGGCTGGAAGCTATTTCAAGCTCCAAAGAAATCTGAAGAACTCTTGATATACTCTTGATCATTCAGGATGAAGATTTTTGTTTTGCCTTGTTTTTGTAGGACCAATTGATTTACTGGGCCAATTTGGCTTTCAATGATCGCCATAGTCAGATAAACGTTCTCCTAAGGGTGGACTCAGGGTGTCACAAGTATGGTCTTTACAGACACACCAGGACAAGTGTGTGTGCACAAGCAATCCACTGGCAAGGAAGCAGAGTCAGATCCCAGCAGGATGGCTGTCACCATGAGATGAAGGACCACAGCTTTTCCTTTCCTCTCCAGAAGTCACACACATGGCCGAGAACTTAGTCTAGGCAAGGAGCCAGACCTGCTCGTAGGTTTCTAAAAAGGTTGAGGAGTGTAACCTTCCCTCCAAGGCACAACAAATACACAAACTCTAATGTTGGTTGACCGGAAGTGTTGACTGCACTTGGGAAATTATTTTGACCCTTCATTAATGGAAGGACTTAATAAATGACACTTTAAATGTGTTTGTGACTCTTTCTATCCACCCCCTCACTATAGACTGAGATTATCCAGACATCTCTATGCTAAGAAAATGCTACGAGTTAGGAGGGCAGGTCAAGAAGTCCTCTTTGTCATTACCGATAGCCCCAGGCATTAGAGACTGATTCATAATGAGCACATTAGTAGGAAAACATCTAAAAATATAAAGTTCTAACAGAGATCATAATCTTAACACAAACAAGACACCCAGAGGTCTGGAGAAGACAATCAGATGTAAACACTACAGATTGTTCTACTCCCAAGGCATTCATGAATGGACTTCCCCCTCAAAAAAAGGCGTGGGCACTGGTTGGACATAAGGATAAGGGATAATGGTTTTAGGTCCAATTGCTCAGGGACAACCTTTTGCTCAAATACCACCTCTGCTTTGAAACCCTTCTGATCCCAGGACTTGGAATAAATTCTTCCTCCTCTCTTCTTCTGAAGCCCCCAATATTTATGTCTAGTAGGGACTAATCATATTAGTTTTCAATGTTGCATTTTGCTCTTAAGATGAAGAGCTCATCATTGGGTACCTGGGGGCAAGGAAGAGTATTGCTGTAAGATCCTTATAGAGCAAGTGTTTGTGAAAGGCAGATGAAAGGAGGGAGGGAGGGAGGGAGGGAGGGAGGGAGGGAGAGCAGGGGGAAGGAAACAGAGGCCAAATGGATCTGACACTTAGCTCTACTTACCACAAAGGTCTGGTTCTTCCTGCTGGGTTTTTGCACATGTCACTTCTTGTGCCTTGAGTACGATTTCCATTTTATTAGAGTAGTGAACTCTCATCATCTTTCAAGACATTTCAACACTCACTTTTCAGGAAGCCTTCCTGCAGTGCTCTTTGACCTGCCCATCAATTCTCTTCCTTTCACTCCCAGTTCTCCATTAGCTTAGTTAACTTATCACTTTGAGTTCAGGGATTTTTTTAAAAATGTGTCTCTTGCTGTTAAACTGTGAGCAACTTTAGGCCAAGAATTGTCTTTTGTTCATTCAGTTTCTAGGAGTCTCTGACATAGAGACTTAATAAATATTTGTTGAATAAATAAATTAATAAGTAGAAGTCCCTAATACTTGCACATTAACCTAAAGGACACCTATCTTAATTTTAAGTTATTTAGGAATTCCTTCTTGAGCATATAGATTCTCTACACAATTATTCACAGCAAAATTTTAACTCTATGGTGGCTGTTTTATTATCTAGGGAGTTTCTGGTTTCTGGGTCACCTTTCTCAATCAGTTACCAAGGGAGAATGGAGCAGAATTCATTTCAATGTCAACCTCAAAAACAGAATGACTTAAAGGAAAAGACAACATATCCAAAAATCAGATCATTCCTTTGAAGTCAAATATAAATGATACTCTAATATGCTTTATTTTCATGCTATTTTTAAGTGTTTCTGCATTTCCTGTATTACATGAAGTGTCATTGAAACAAATGAATTATGGATAATGGACAAAAAGTTTAAGGATTATTCAGTCTTGGGTAGAAGAATTATTCAGACTTGGGTAGGGGACTATAAGTAAGGTGACTAAGAGAAGATGGGATTCAGTGAGGCTAGAAAAATAAAAAGGGGTGAGGTCATGAAAGGCAGGCAGAACTTTGTCATATTACCAAGTTTGGAATAGATCCTTCAGGAAATGAAGGGCCCTACTGTAAGGCTTTCATTAAAAGAATGATGTAGTCATTTAGCATCTCTGTGTGTCAGTGTGGTATCTCACATACATACCAGATACATGTGGCTCTTGAGGCCACACCAAATCCAGGTTGGGATGGAGGGTAGACATGTTGAAGACATTCGCAAAGAAGGAATATAACTTGGTGACCTATTTCATGTGAGCTGTGAGGAAAAATCTTCCTTTGAGTGTTTTTAATAATGTAATGTGCATCACCAGATTTTCTTCTATTTTTTAAATAACTTGATTGTAAATTTGGTACCAAGTTCAAGTGTGGATATTACTAGCCATCCACTCTTTCAACTCAGAAAAGAGACAAAAAATAAAAACAAACCCTTAATAATGGTATGATCCTAAGGTTTTTTTCTTTCCGATTTTTAAGAAACAAAGACTTTCTACTGAATCCAATAAAACTGAATCCTAATCAGGTATATATTTATCATTAATCAGAAATTTTATTTTGCTCCATTGACTGCTTAAATTTTCAGCAAGCCTTTGATCAAGACTGGTGCTAAAACTCCGATGATATCAGGCACATGATTATTTAATCAACAATCCAAGAGAACACAGAAAAACGTTTTAAGAAAAAAATGATTAAAGCATAAAGCTACAACACTCTACATTGATGAAAGTTTTAATATACAATTGACTAAAAAGATGCATACAACGACTACTGAATCTCCATTCATAGGCAGCCAATGAGATATGAATGAATTTATTAACTTCAAACAAAATGTCAGGTTGTGCGCTTAAAAATTACAAACCATTTAGAAAAGGAAATTAACAATGGAAGCAACAATGACTATAAAACATGATGGGCTGACTAAAGAAAGAATTCAAGTATTTTTTGTTAAGTTCTTCAGACGACAGTCTTTGAAAAGTTTGTGCATTTCCCATTTTTTGCATAGTGAAACAGAAACAAAAATGAAAACAAAACACACACACACACACACATCACTTGGTAAAACTCCACAGCTCTATGTGATTCATGTTTCATAACATGCACCTATGTGTACTGCTCATTTATCTAGTAGGAGTAGCTCTAATTCAGTGGGCTCATGCACTATCCCAGGTGAGCAATGAAGTTAGCGCACGTCTCCTCATCCAGGTGTCATTAATTATCGCAGCAAAAATATAGCAGGTGAAATGTGAACTTGGTCATCACTTAACACTCTTGTTGGGTAACAAACAGTGATACGCTGATGCTTTGAGCTCAATTCAAAGGAGTACTCACGCCACAAAAATTGGCAAATGAATGGCATGTGCAAGAGAAAATACAGCAAAGAGTTTGAAACTACATAACCTAATACCACCAAAAATAATTATAATCCTTTGTTTATGGTGTGGTTGCATTGTCTTCCATATTCATACACACATAGCTTAAAGCTTGTGTATTTTACATATACACACAAATAATTTAACATTGGAGCATAGGTTTGGTTACCTATGAAATGGCCAGCATAACAAAAAGTTACACTGACATTTGTCATATGTACATAATATTTGGGGACCACTGTGGTCTGATTTAAATCATAACATCGCACATTTACAATGTTGTTTGTGAAATGCTCAAAAGTTAACAATAGAGATTTGTTTTGTAACTGCCATGGTTTTGTGTCTATTAAGTCACCATGGTGCCTCTGGAAGAGTAGTGAAATGCATATGGTGTAGTTAGCAGCAGCTTGGTATCTCCTAGTGAAAAAACCCACTAAGCAATGTAGCAACAGGGAGAGATACCAAGTAATCTGAGTTTCCTCCAACCTTTGTCTGAGCTGAAACAGCCATTTCCACCAAGTAAAGGGATACAACCTGTGTCTTATGGAACCAGGAGTAAGGCTGACAAACCTTAGATAGCCCTGTTATTACAATATAAACATATAGCAAGTTCTAGAGAAAGACTGCATACCTGTGTAGCACCTATTACTCAGAAAACAATAACAGAATTAAGATGTTAGGTTATGGTCTATGGTAGCATATAGAAATTGAGGTTTCTGCTCTATGATTGTGAAACTTCCAAAGATACCACGAGGGGGGGGTACTGTTTAAACAGTGCATTTTTAGGACATCATCCTTTCCAAAGTCAAAGAAAAACCTGTAAATGTGATATCATGAATCTTGCTGAAAGGGATTTAGAGCTAAATCTAGCAACTGATTGAGTGCCATAATGAACTAAAAGGAGGGCACTGGAGAAGTGGGGGCTCTTTGGGGGCCTTTAGTAAAGCTCGTCTCTAAGCGCATGCTCACTGATCATGTGCCAGTTTATACATCCAAAACTAAACTGTTTTGACCAAATTTCTCTATTAACGTGTTTGCTTAACACTTGGACAGAAGCTGTGCTATCTTGACCATAAAGAAAAGAAATCAGTAAAAGTGAAGGAAACTCAGAGGAGTTTGGGAAGCCCCAGATGCTGTCTATAACTGTGTCTGAAGGGAGAAGACAAATGTGAATTTGTATACAGTGGAATCCCATTATAACCCAACACAGAATTTCAGGGGGCAGCAAAACGCTGTGGGCCAAGCAGCTTCCTGAAAATGCCACACGCAAAATTACAACCTGTTACCACAACACTGACAAGAAGGTTAATTGCTGCTTCTGTCCCTGTTACCACTTTTACAATGGAGTTCTACCATATAGATTTTGAGGCAGGAAAATGAGTATGAATGAAATATTGACAATAAGAGATATGAATAAAATGGAAAGCTTAACTTTTCTCCAAGCTTTCAACATTTAAAAATTATTTTTTTTATTTAAGGCTTTAAGTTTATCTTCCTTTCACATTAAGGACAGGGAAAGAAAATTGTCAAAACCAAAAGCTAAAATTATGAGCTTGGCACTTTTGTGATTAATTTGAGAGGGTGTCTACTTTCTTACATTATATACATACGTTTATGATGGCATCAAAAATTTTAAAGACTTTTCAGTGCATATACTTGCATTTACATAATTTTTGTGTTTTTGATATGGGTTACTTGGTTGTTTGTGTCCTCTCCCTCCCCCCCTTTTTTTAATTTTTTGTTTCAAGAAAACCAACTAACTTTAAGTTGCACCTGTTTTGTGCTCAAACTCCCAACATCTGTGGCTATGTCTATCTTTTTAAGCAAGCCCAACAATCATTGGACATGTTACAAGAAAGAAGGACAGAGACAGAGAAGAAAAGAAAGAACAAGAGAAAAGAAACAAAAAATATGGGGAGCAAGCAAAAAACTCAAATTCGCAGAGAATCTTCACAAGAAAAAAATTTCAATACAGACAAGTGAAAATGATGTGTCAAAATCTTATTTCCATATTTACATTTATAAAAGAACTATACAATAGCATCATTGTTCAAATCCCAGCTCACATTTCCAAAGGATGCTTGGTCCAGAAGGAAAAATAATAGGGAAAGTGAATCAACAAGAGCATGGTCCCTCGGAGTTCTGCCATGGGCTGGTCTAGAACAGGAAGGGGCTCCTAAGGGGGTGGGGAACAGGCCATAGAGGGTGAGGAATGGGGGAGGCAGCTTCTGCATGTTCATCTGTCATCTTCCCCTTAGGAATTCCATTGCAAGTTTTGCTGAGGATTGGCTTGCTAGCTTGTTGTATATATGCCATGCAGCTTTTACCCTTTCGAAAATTGGATCTTCATGCCACTGGAGTTTGTCATTGGTAGTAAAAGAAAAAAAATCATGCCAAATCATTTAGAAGATATTAAGTGCCAGCAGGCTGAGGGGGAAAATCATTTGCTATTTTTTAATGGTCCTTTTATTGCACTTATTTTTTGTTGTTGTTCCTTTCTTCTTTAGTTAGGGAAGGGGAAAAAAGGATTCTGAATAGTTTATAACATGGTCTTTTGCCCCCCCCTTTATTGACAAGTGATGGGAGGGGTTCTTTGAAATTATTTCCAAAAGGGACAGTTTTCTTTTCCCCCATTCCTGTCGTCCCAACTTTAGCTTTGTAGTCATTACCACCCAATGTTCTTGTTTACAGACTTAATAGTTCTGTCAATGTTGCTGCAAGTGTGTCATACCCAGAACCCAACAGTGCAAGGTGGCATTCTTCCAGTGCTGCTGATTCAGATGGGGCCTTGCTGAGTAGGATCGAACCTCCTCTTCTTGACATTTCTTCCAGAGTGCGTCAAAAGGAGATGCAAGCAGAGGGGGAAAAATCCACAATATTAATCAGATGATGATGAGAGAAAGGCGATGATCATGACAACAATGATAGTCCCAGAGCGAAGCAATCAACTCACACGGAGGCAGCATCCACGATAACTTGAAACACAGAAGAGCTGATGCTTCTGAATGTCCCACACTTCCCCACTAGACTATGCACTTTTGTGAAGATCAAAAGAAACTTCAAATTGTTCATTTTCAATCACAAGCAAATTCTGCAGCCCAATTTGTCTCTTATTTTAGAAGTCAATGACATTGCCAATTCCCTATGAAAATTATTACAGGGAGGCCTCCTCCATGCAGGGGGCTCCTGGGAGAATTAAGAAACTCAGTAGGTCTTGCAGCTACTTCCCTGCAAGCCTCCAGAGTTCTGCACCAGTGAACTGGCCTTTGCCAAGGTGGCAAAAAAAAAAAAAAATCATGCTCTACTCAGTTATCTTCTGCCTTGGGTGTGTGAGCTCTTACTGCACTGTGAAACAGCGTTTTTCATACTAGA
Source organism: Glis glis (assembly GCA_004027185.1). Taxonomy (NCBI): domain Eukaryota; kingdom Metazoa; phylum Chordata; class Mammalia; order Rodentia; family Gliridae; genus Glis; species Glis glis. Next base: position 1,496 of record PVJS01027311.1, on the reverse strand, counting down.
AAGTTGGAAAACAGAGTGCACAGTCACACGGTACACTCAAAGGAGAATGGACACAGGCTCGGGTTAGTTAAGCAAATGCAGCAGTTTAGCTAAGTTGAAAATAAGCAAGTTCAATTGCCTTGCTCACAGTGTCCAGTCTCCTAAAAAGTGGCTCCTATGTCTGAAAAGAGAAAAGAAAGAACCAGCAAGACACTACAAGGCAACAACAGAAGTTGGCTGCAACCTCCCCATGGTCTGGCTTCATGTGGGGCATCAAGCAGGGGGCTCATGCATTAGTCTGCAGACTGGCGGGTGCAAAATGCTGCTGCCACTGAGGCATCATGCAAAACTGGAGACCAAAGAGTCCCCAGATCCCTCATTCCCATGCCCACTCACTCGGGGCCAGCTGGGTACTCTCGCAGGCCCTAAGGACCAAAAAGATGACTATAGATTCCTCCTCCCCCATAGGTAGGTAATCCAAAACAAAAACACCACCAAAGCCCAAAATATGTAGAAGGGCGCCCTGCCAAGTTCTTATTTTTCCCAAAACAACCACTTTGATACTTCTCTTTTGAAATGTGAAACATAAATAAACACCTTTAAAGATGACCTCCCTTTTTAACACTTTTTTTCATTAAAACATCTTCATGAACGGCCCGAATATGTGGCCTAACTGGTAATTCGTGGGCGCAAACACTACTCGCAACAGAGCTATGTACTTTTCTTCACCATTGCAACCTAGCTCTCTTTTGAGTCTATTCTTGAAAGCAGACATTGCTGATGCTGCCCAGGAAATAGAGGTAAGACCAAATGGGAAGTTTCCCGTAATGTAGCTTTCGCTGAGTTAGTTTGCTGTGGAGCACAGGATCTGTGTCTGCTACCTAGGCTCATATTCCCTGGAGGAGATGTTTAAGGAGCCACATTTCCCCTTGTGAGGCAGGCAGGAGAAACGCTAATTGCTGACCTTGAGAAAGGACCCTGAAGGACCAAGAGCCCCAACCTCGTTAGCTATATATTGCTCGAACTCAGGAGAAATGTTAAATTAATATCTCCTCGGTTAATCCAAATGCAGAAGAAAGAGCAAAACGAGCCAGCACTGTGCATGTAAAGGACTATATTGCCTGCACCTAAACTCCTTAATTCAAATGCAGGGAATGTCAGATAAATGCCACGTCCAAGGTCATAATGTCAGTGTCACTCATTTTTAAATGGAGATATGAAATGCCATTTCATCCTAGCACCCAGGCAACCTCTGATGTCCTGTGCTTCTTTTAAAAAGTCAGGTTTTGAAGCTCAGATTGTACTTTTTATAGAAATAATATTCTATAGGGTCACTGGGTTCCTGGGTCAGATCAAGAGCCAAGCCACCCCACAAAATCATATATTTTCATTGCAAAATACCAACGGGGGGGGGCGGGGAATTCCAGGACCTTTTCTATTCTCCTGTTGTCCCAGCAGGGGGAAGACAAGCTGCAGGACAGAGGAAGGGAAACCAGAGCTGAGAACAGAGAAGACAG
>PVJS01027310.1:0-26341 GCA_004027185.1 Glis glis | reverse complement strand
GAGAGAGGAGAGAGGAGAGAGGAGAGAGGAGAGAGGAGGAGAAGAGAGAGAGCAGGCCAAGGAACTTTTCACAGGTCCTGACTGGACTTCCCCATTACTAGGCAATATTAGTGAATGATGCCTTTGTGGGAACTGGGGGGCTGGGAGAACCTGTTGAGCTTGTGGGGAGAACACAAGGTCCTTTAGGCAATAGTGGTCTCATCTCCTTGGCTTAGGTCAATTGGTGACCTCCATCCATTCCTTTTTTTTTTTTGGTGGTGGTACTAGGGATTGAACCCAGGGGCATTCTACCTCTGAGCTACACCCCAGCCCTATTTTTTATTCTTTATTTTGAAACAGGGTCTCACTAAGTTGCGGAGGGCCTCACTAAGTAGCTGAGGCTGACCACGAACCCAGATCCTCCAGTCTTAGCCTCCCAAGTACTGGGATTACAAGTGTGTACCACCACGCCCAGCCACCCTTTTTATTTTTATTTTTATTTATTTATTTATTTTGCAGTACTGGGTATTGAACCCAGGGGCGTTCTACCTCTGCGCTACACCCCCGGTCCTATTTTTTTATACTTTATTTTGAAACCGGGTCTCACGAAGTTGCAGAGGACCTCACTAGGTAGAGAGAGAGAGAGAGAGACAGGGAGAGAGAGAGAGAGAGAGAGAGAGAGCTGAGGCTGGCCGCGAACCTGGATCCTCCGGTCTCTGCCTCCCAAAGTACTGGGATTTTTAAAAAAATATTTTATTTATTTATTCATTTATTTACTTATTTATTTATTTATTTATTTATTTATTTTGCAGTACCGGGTATTGAACCTAGGAGCGTTCTACCTCCGAGATACACCCCCAGCCCTATTCTTTATTTTGAAACAGGGTCTCACTAACTTGCGGACGGCCTCACTAAGTAGCTGAGGTTGGCCACGGACCCGAATCCTCTGGTCTCAGCCTCCCAAGTACTAGGATTACAAGCGTGTGCCAGAGGCTTCAAAATAAAGTATAAAAAATAGGGCTGGGGGTGCAGCTCGGAGGTAGAACACCCCTGGGTTCCATCCCCGGTACCACACAAAAAAAAAATATTTTATTTTGAAACAGGGTATTGCTAAGTTACTACATACTGGCCTTGAATGTGCAATCCTCCTTTCTCAGCCTCCCAAGTACTGGGATTACAGGCATGTGCCACCACACCCAGTTTCTCTGTATTAAAACTTTAAGAATCTAAAGCATGCAATATAATTGGAGCAAATGTTGATTTAATTAATTCTTTGACACAGTACTTATGTTTATCTGAGGGGCTTAAAGACTCTTGCATTAAATAAGAATACGTGGCACATATTTGTCAGTTACTTCTTTCAGCCTCACAGTTGAAGTTGACCTCAAAGTGCTGCCCCAGGAAGACCCCTGGCTGCAATTTCCAACATCACAACTCTGTACTCTATCTGGGACCCGTGAGACTCAAAGCTGCCACATTCTGTGAACTGTGGTCAGTTATATACCAACCAGTTTTATTCCCCAGGGCCCAACGCTGAGCAGCTTGCGTATCATACTTCTGAAATTAATAGCCATCTTGACAAGAGCTGGTTTTCTTTTTCTCTCATTTTAACTGATGACTGATTTTGGGGTCTCTAGAGAACTATAGAACAATAAGTGACTGAACCTGGATAGTCCAGAAGAGTGGACTGACCTGCTAAATTTTAGCCTTTTCGTTTCTTCTTTCTTTCCCTTCTTACCTTCTAAGCATCTAAAGAGTTAAAACTGTCTAATTCTTTTTTTCAAAATGAAATATTTTATGGATAGCAGCATGCTGATTTTATTTTTATATGAACCAATAACATAATCACTGCCTAAATCTACTTGTTAACACACTGTAAAATTAGAATAATTTAATCAAGGACTCCACATTGGGCTGGGGTAGATAGGAGGAAAAGTTTCTCCCAGTGTATTGAGCTACCTTTATAACCTCAACCCTGTCACTACATTTTTAAATGATATTTACCATGTCTGGCAGTTTGGCAATGACAATTACAAGTCTTTTATTTGGAAGAAAAGTGCTTTTTTGATATTTAAAAAAATCAGTACTTTTAATGCGTCAAGATGTGCTAGTGTTTTGGTGGCCTGGTGGCTTATGAACTTCATCTTCTTCGTTTAGAAGAGAGGAGGTCCCCATCAGCCATCATCAGTTCTCTTGAGATGGGGTCAGCCATTAGCAGCCAACACTTATGGGGCCTGGTAGATGGAACTATCTGCTGGACAGGGGAAATATGTGTGGGGAGCTCAAGAGTCTTCTGAGGCTAGAAAGGGGTATAAGAAATATCTCTGAAGTCCTGAAATGTTATATGAGTTAGCAGAGTATTCATTAAAGTTTGAATAGTTTTAGGACAAACTTAAATGTTGTCTTCTATCCAATGAATAATCAGTAATCCCTAATCTACCACCATCATAATCAAAGGAAAGTTCAGACACGTGCATAAATAAAAAAAAGTCACAAATGTTTTCACAGGAACTAATACTCCTTCCTTTTATGAGTGTCTCCCAGATGGACGACTTTCCTTTGGAGAAAGTGAAGAGAACATTTGAAGAGGATTTGAGACAGAAGGGATAAAGGTGCATTCAAAGAACAAAGTCTAGGGCAGAAAAGGATTTGGAAATATGGTCTAAAATGGTAATTTAGAGATAAGTATAGACTAACTCATGGATAATATTGTTGATCTTAGTAGAGATTTGGATCTTTATTCTAAAAGCTGTGGGAAATCACTGATGAGTATTAGGCACACGAACGACAGTAATGAATTTCATTTGTGAGTATCTTTCTGGTTTTTGTGCTGAGGCAGGAGCAGATGATGGCAGGTATTTATAGTTTTTCAGGTGAGAGATTATTAGATTTTAGACAAATGAGGAATTTTAGACATAATACAGATAGCATGCTAATACCCGTTCATTATTTTTTTATTGATAACAGATAGTTCAAGAGAAAATCAAATGGTCTAGAATATTGGCCTTGGGAATTCTGTTTGAATTCATATTATGGTCCAAAATAGAATGCAAAAATATCAGAGTATGCTACCTGCTCCAAGAAAATACAATAATGAATGACCATAATGAAGAATTGTGGATCCAGTGAATCGGAGGACCCTGATTTGTTATTTAGCAAATTAAGAACAGAGTCTTTTCTACCTGTCTACCATGAACACACAGGCTGTGGTACATCTTTATTTTATTTTATTTTCCTTTTGTAGTACTGGGGATTGAACCCAGGGGCTATCTACCTCTCAGCTACACCCCGAGCCCTATTTTATTAATTTTTTTTTAAATTTTGAAACAGGATCTCACTAAGTTGCAGAGGGACTCACTAAGTTGCTGAGGCTGGCCATGAACCTGCAATCCTCCTGTGTCAGCCTCCTGAGTACTGGAATTACAGGTGTGCACCACTGCACGCAGCTGCTGTGGTACATCTTAAATGACAAAAGCCACTTTAAGCCTTGGTTGGCAAGAAATGTTGTGAAGCATGAATGGAAATCTTCTTTCAAAGAACACATATCAGTCTCATTTTCATCTTTAGGAAGCATCAATGCCACATAGTTTCTTCCTCATTTCCTTTCTGGATGAACAAGGAAGAATTCTGGAATGAATTATTGATTTTATGAAACTAAAAAGAAACTTAGATGACAAATTAACTTACTAGATAACATAAGAATTGAAATTTAAAAGGATAGACTATAAAAGACTCCAGGAGAAAGAGTCTAGAGATACTGAAGGAAAATATAGAGAGGAAGCGTCAAGGAAAATATTCAGTTACTAATAATAATTTAATCAATTATTTATTCAAGAAATATTTACTAACTTACTACTATGTTCCAAGAATTGTGAGAACATGGCTGGGCCTGGTGGCACACACCTGTAATCCCAGTACTGGGGAGGCTGAGATTGGAGGATCACAGGTTCGAGGCAAGTCTCAGCAACTTGGTGAGACCCTCAGCAATTTTAGCAAGACCCTATTTCAAAATAAAAAGGTTTAGGGGGCTTGGAGGGCTTGCAGGTAGCATGCCCTTGGGTTCAATCCCCAGAATTGTGAGAAAACATAGTGTAGTTAGAAAAAATACTAAGCCATTAATGTTTTTAATTCTAGTTCTACTAACTGGCTACTAAGGGAAAACTCCTTTGCTTTTATGAGCGCTAATCTCAATTGTAAAATAAGAAGAGCAAAATAAATAACTAGGAATCTTCCAGCTTCAATACTCATTACTGCATTTTTCATTTTTCAGTCAGACGGTACGCCATATTGTACATTTAGCCCATGGGTCTGCAGATTGCTGCTCCAGACTCCTCATGCTGAGCAGGGTATTTCCTACTCTGGAAATTAAGTTCTTATCATGAGATTACTGTGAAAGTATTCCTCAAATACAAAAATGTTGGAAAACAAAAACTCCTAATATTTGCAAAAAGAGCATCCAAAAAAAAAAAGAGATGCTTCAGAATAAAACTAGTATTGCTCATTTCCATAATGAAAGTGAGCTTCCAAGTTTCACACCTGACTCTGCCAAACCCCATGTGTATTTCATGAAACACTAGGCCCATGATATTCTCCAGAATATAGAGTTTGGTGGTGATCAAATGACTATATCACCAGTGTTAAAAGTTCAGGGATGACAATTCTGAAAGACTTGAAGAAAAAATGCTAATTCTTTCTAAATTCATCTAAGTACATGACTATAGAATTCTATTTAGAAAACATTATAATAGGAAATAAAACTAAGATTTAGTTTAATGCAAACCTGTAATCCTAGTACTTGGGAGGCTAAGATAGGAGGATTGCAGGTTTGGGACCATCATCCAGTAACTTAACAAGACCCCATTTCAAAATTAAAAAATAAAATAGGGCACGGGGTGTTGCTCAGTGGTAGAGTGCTCCTGGATTCAATGTCCAGTACCACACAAAGAGTGGAAGAAAGGAAGAAAGGAAGGAAGGAAGGAAGGAAGGAAGGAAGGGAGGGAGGGAGGAAGGGAGGAAGGAAGGAAGGGGAAAGGAAGAAGAAAGAGAGAGTGGGGAAAGGAAAGGAAAGGAAAGGAAAGGAAAGGAAAGGAAAGGAAAGGAAAGGAAAGGAAAGGAAAGGAAAGGAAAGGACCTAAGGCAGTTAGGGCTAAGACACCAATGAAGATTACATAATGTGGTGTGCAGAGAAAGACATACATACAAGAGAGCGCTCTTTATTGTTAAACTCATCAGCCATCTCATAAGCTTCAGTACATGTGATATGAGTCAAAGAGGAGTCCAGTGAGCATCATTTGGCCCTAATCTTTCAGGGAGGACAGACTGTTATCATGAGTAACTATTACTGCAGTAAAGAACACATGTTTGTATTTGAAAGATGAATATGAATCCCAGTGCTTGGTAGGCTGAGGCAAGAGAATAGTAGGTTCAAGGCCAGCCTCAGGAACTTAGAGAGACCCTGTTTTAAAAATAAATAAATAAATGAATAAATGAATTAATAAATTAATAAATAAATTAATTAATTAAAATAATAGGGCTGGGATATAGCTCAGAGGCAGAATGTTTCTGGGTTCAATCCTCAGTACTACACAATAAATAAGTAAATAAATGAATAAATAAATAATTATATGAAGTATGAATATGGAGTGCAATGAACCCCTGATGAAGTTCCATGGGAATGGGATTTTAGATTCACAGTCATGTATTGCTTAAAAACTGGGATATGTTCTGAGAAGTACCTTGTCAGGCAATTTTACCACTGTACATCATAATAGTGTGTGCATATGCAAACTAAGTAGAAGAGCTACAACGTCACTAGGTCATATATGGCTCCCCAGGGTGTATGTGGTCTGCTGTTGGCCAAATGTCGTTATGTGGTAGGGAACTGTAATTGCACTGGATTTAAGCTCTCATTTTCCACCCAACAAGCTTGGAGATAACAAGTAGGACTGGTAGCCTCTTCTTGGGAAGTAAGGAGACAGAAAGTTCATCTCTGCTTCCACAGTATTCTCTCTACCTAATCTGGATTGGGATAATAAAATGGGTACCATGATTCATTTTATGTATCACCCCCACAGGACTATTCATAGCCTCCATTAATAAACGAATCAGAGGGGCTGGAGATTAAGCTCCTGGTAGAGATTTTGCCTAGCATGTGTGAGGCTCTGAGTTCAATCCCTAAGACTACATGCATACATACAGAAACCAGATAGGACAAATGCCACTGTATGATGGCAAATAATAAAACCATGAGAAGAACAGATTTAACCACTCAGAGGCACCCAGGGGACTCATGAACAATTAGTGTATATTTGCCCATGTATTGTAATTACCCTTACAAAACATTGTTCAACATGCATTTTACCTGATTAGATTTTTAGTACTCAAGTTATCACTTAATAGTGAGGTTTTTGTATGAACTTAGTTTATCCCAGTAAAGTTGATGGCCATGACTATGCTGAACAATTTTTTGGCAAGAATGTTTTTGAGTGACTTAATAATCACCTCACAGCCTTTTGCGTAGTTTAGGAATGCTTTTACAGCGGATATGTAGAATCCCTGATGAATACAGTCTTAAATAAAAGAAGCTAATTTTTCTCATATTAAAAAACAAAATAGCTGACAATGGATAATTTATCAATAGCTCAATAATTCAAGCCTAGTTTCTCTAACTTTTGACCATTTCTTCATGGAGGCAAGACTCTCCCTACAGCTCAGGTTTCCCAGAAGCCCATCGCAAATTTCTTCTTGGCACATGATGGCAAAGGAATCTGTGAAATGTGCATGTGTCGAAAGCAAGGACAGCAAGGATGGTCAAGGGTGCTGAGCAGCCAGAAAGAGTGACACAACCCCTCCAAAAATAATCCACTTCCTATGTTTCTAATTACAAAGAGCCTTTCAAAAGTTAAAAAGCCATAAAGGTGCAGTGGTGCACTCATTAATCCCAGTACTTGGGAGGCTGAAACAGTGGGACTGCGGGTTCGAGACCAGCCCTCAGCCACTTAGTGAGACCCTCAGCAATTTAATGAGACCGTGTTTCAAAATTTAAAAAAAAAGCATAGGGCTGGGGTGTGGCTTGGAGGTGTTCAGAATGCCCCTAGGTTCAATCCCTAGTACCATACACACACCCAAAACAAAAAGTGTTGGTGGTGTAGCTCAGAGGTATAAAGCCTGTGGGTTCAATTCCCAGTACCCTAAACCCCCCAAAAAGTTAAAAAGGTGAACAAAAATATCTAAACAATGACTGCAAAGAGGGCTTTCAGATTTCAGTGTAGAGCAACATTGCTGTTTTTTTTTTTCCCTACTTGATTGGGTAATGAATAACAGTGCTCTTGTGTTGCAATTAGCATATATGTTAATCCAAAACAATGCCAAACTCCACTGACAAAATCTGAAAAAATTGGTGGCAATATTACTCATATCCCAGCTTTCTTTCTTGGCTGGAGTAACTAAACGTCCTGGCGTTTCCAGGACACACTCAATTGCCTGTTGTCCACATGCAATTATTAATAAAGCCCTTTTCACTTTCAAAAGTGTCCAGGCTTGGGTAATAAATTATATGGTCGCATGATTCATTACTTTTCCTGTGTTAATAATTCTGAAATTTGCATTATTAGCTTAAATCATGTACCCGAAGTAGAGAACTCTATTGAGAGTGGCCTCGTCGACATTTTCACTCGAATGCTCCACCAAAAGCTTATCTATCGCAAAGAGCACTTGTGCCATCCATTCAAAGGTTCTTACCGGATCTTCTTTCTTTCAGTGAGCATTGCTGAGAGGCCTGAGAGATCAGACACAGGTCACAGCACTTTCCTTTAAGCATGTGCTTGAGCTACATACTCAACTCTGCTCCACACAACTTCAAATTGTGCCTTCCTTTAAGATTCTGAAGAATGGGTAAATTTAATTTTGTGCTGGACATTCAGGATTGGGATTGCCTGGTGTAGGAAAAGGAGGCAATAAAACAAAACTTCTATGAAAACATATTGTCACTCTATACAGACTCCCTACCAAAATCTCTCAGGTGATTAAAGGAGTCAATTGTGCCATTCTGAATTAGTTTTGTGAGAACTACAGATTCACAATTAACAGCTGGTTTTCTGAAAGGAAGGGCAGAGAAGTTCAGAAGTACAATAAACACTAGAATCACTAAAATGTGGAAAACCTGTGCAATAAACACTAGAATTTCTGAGACTTAAGAAAACTGTGCAATTCTTTTTTAGGATTTTGAAGGCAGCATCATGCCTTCAAAGTCAGCATCTGTGGTCTCTCTCCGAACTTTTACTCATGCCGGCATCCAAGATTGATAGAGCAGAGGAAAACATTCCTATTGAGAATGAGCGTCTGCCCAGCAGGGCAAGCAGAAATGCAAAATTCCAACTTGCTGTGACCTGTTACTCCAGGGCGAGTTCATCCTTAATATTTACCTTCATTTGGCTAAAATATCATAGTCTCTCACCTGAACAACTAAAACACCTCCTCACTGCTCTGCCAGTATCTGCTTCTGTCTCAGCACCCAGAAACCAGAAAGACACTCACAAACAAAAATTCATTAATACCATTTGTCTAGTTAACACTCATCAGTGATTTCCCACAGCTTTTAGAATAATGATCCAAATCTCTATTATGATAGATGATTCATGAGCTAGTCTATACTTACCGCTAAGTTATCATTTTAGACCACTTTCCCCACATTACCAAATCCTTTTCTGCCCTGGACTTTGTTCCTTGAATGTGCCTTTCTCCCTGCCACCTCAAGTTCTTTTCATATGCACAGTGTACTCTTACACCTCTACAAAGGTTTCCTTGCAACACTCAACCTAAACTCTGTAAGTTTATCCCGTGCAACTATTGGGTCACTATCATCTCCCCTATTAAATTTCTCCTTTTGCAATTATGTCTCTAACATAGTGCCTGGCACATAGTAAGTTCTTAATAAATATGTATCAAATGAATGAATGCAAACATAATACATATAGCATGATAGTACCACTTTATGATTTATTTTATTGCTCGCAGATACTCCAAGTGAAAATCACAGGGTCCAGAATGTTAGGTTTGGGAATTCTGGGCCCACCATTCCTTCAAATCTGAGTTGGGAGACCCAGATGTGTGAACGGAAAGGCACACATCTGCATACTATTGGATGAGTAAATGTGTGCCTTTGTATATCAAACAAACATAAAATGAAAGTCACAAACATAAGCAAACAAAGCTGTATCAATACACTGTTATCTGCATGGTGGATACAGCACCCTTAGTCATCTAAGACTTTTGGAACAGTCACTCTCAGGTTGGCAGAAGTAGGTAAGTAAGGAAGAAGCTGCTACCCATTCTTTAATGATGTGCGCTTGAGAGTAGTGCGGAAGCCTTTTGGAAATAGGAATTGAATACCACTCATTTTCTTCATATAGACTATTGTATATATCCAGACTTATTCTTTATAAATAGTCCTCCAATTCTTTATAGTTTCTTCCAGCGGTTTCACATATATTCATGTCTCATACTAACCCCCACCTCAGAGGCCTGATTACTGAAATTCAGAAGTCCTCTCATGTGTGCATAGTTGGGTTCCTCATGATTACCTGGTGTGTTTGAGGTAGGAGTACAGTTTTGCAACTTTTTCCCCATGCTGATTTTTATTTTTACATTCGTTAAGTTACAGACTGATGTTCTTTTGTTAAATAAATAAAAAATACATTTCTTGAACAATCTGACACAGCCTATTCTGTCAGACTCATGACCAAATGGAGAAAATTATGGCTAAAATGATATAATTAATGTGGCTCCAAATTTTTTCTGCCTTAAACCAGCTCTTGTTTTCTATTTGTTTTTGCATGTGTGTCAGGGGCACATGGCTGTGCTCATGCACTCAAATTAGTCCTGATTCAGCCTTAAGCATTTTCTTCATGTGGTCTTCTTTTAAAATAGAGAACTTTAACGGAGAATAAAATATGAAGCCTTTCATATCCCAGTGTCAATGAAATTGTTAGGCACTTTTCTCAATTGAGTAAACTGAAATAGAAACATCGATTTTTAGAAACAGTAGAGACAGATTTTGTTAATGTTCAGAAATTTAAAATAGAACAACCATGGAATTGTAGAGAATGAACCTATGGTTTAAAGTCCTAATTTGTATTTATGGGGATGTTTGATATTGTTGGGGATCCCATGAATAGTAAGAAATGGGCTCTACGCATATTGAGGTGCATTAAATAGAGTCCTTATGACTTAATTGTAAGAAGTATATTAATTTAATAGATGCAAAGTCAATAGCACTCAAACCACCATTTAAGTCAAATCACCCTTTATTCTCACATTCTGCACTTGATGTTCAAAAGGTTGAATCAAAAATGATTTTCAAAGTGAGATGACAGTGGTCAGATTTCTTTTATAATCAGGTGCCAAGACGATTATGCACACATCACATTTACAGAGGCCTTCTCAAGTAGTAATTTCTATAATACTGGTTTAAAAAAAAGTAGACAAGATGTGATTTTCGAGTACAGGTTCTCAAAAAAAATGCGCAAAGCTGGAATGTAATTGTAGGCTGTATTATTAACTCAAAGGCTGGCATCATTTCAGCATAAAAAAATAACAGTTATGGGAATGAGGACCCCCTTTTTTTAATCATGAAAGAGCTTGTGTATGGATATTATGAGGGATTTTCCCGAGCCTTTTTCTTAAACAGATTACACTATTCAAAGTCTCAAAGAAAATCAAAATCGTGCTCAGCTGGGGCAGTCAATGTGCAGTCTAAACATGTGACAGATGCAGAGAAAACTTCAAAGATGCCATTACAAATGCCTGTGGAGATATTTAAGGAGCCAGATGCTACTGTTTCATGTCTTCCACAGCGCCGAATGTGTCCTGTGATCACCTTCCAAAGAGGAGGTGTGGTTCAGTATGGTGAGGAACAGAACGCCACCTAATCATCTTTTTGTTGTTGTTGTTGTTTGCATACATTGTATGGCTGGGGTGTGTGGGGCTGGGATCGGTTATGGTAACAGGAGGGATAGATATGAGAATTTGCTATCCCTTATAAAAATATGAAGGTACAACTGCCAAGAAATATGTATATGCTGTATTCTGTGAAATTCTCCTGTCTAAAAAGTGTAATTTATAAGTGTGCTTTGCCATGGAAGCACTTTTTTCTATCACTTTTGCCATTTATTTAGACACTAAAAGAAGTAATAAATATATTCATTATGGTTAGTGTTTATTTCCCATTTTGTTTGGGTGTTGAAAGAGAAATTACTTAGGACAACATATTATTAAGTGCATGTTTCATTTTCCTCACTACCACATTCTGGAGAAGAACTTAAATAGTATTTTCAGAATGAATGATGTCCCAGGTAAATGCGAAGGAGGGGAGATTTAGCTAAGGATCTAAAAACACCACCTGCTTTGATTCCTTAATTTTCAGTTTTCTTCTCCACAATATGCTATATAAGAGCATTTGTTCCATCTCAACTTTTAAGAATACAATTTAATAAGCTTATTATTTATTCTTAGTGGGAAAAAGGAAAAAATAAAGACAACTTTTAGGAAACGTGATAAAGCAAATAAGCACACTAGAAAAATTAAGTCATTGTGTAATGTTTCGACATATTTTGTGTTTGATGGAAAAGGTGATTCCATCCAAGTTTATTCTTTTTATTATAAGCATTTTGTACCCTAGCCTATTTTCTGTTAAATCAAACCTATGGAGAGATTATTTTATTATTTTTTGAATTGAATTTTGTGATGTATTATAAAAAGCTCATATAACTAATTATCTACATGAAAAGGGATGGCTATAAGTGGAAAGTAAATAGCAAAGGATATTTTTCTTTCTAATGTAAACATCTGGCAGTAATCCTTGCTTACACAATTAATGGGCATTTAATTGGCAATGATCAGTTTATTGCTGCAATATGAAGTGAATGTTTCCCCAGGAACAAACAGCTGTTGCAAGAATTTCACAGTGATTTAGCAAACACCAGGTGATAGCTGAATCTAGAATGAGTGCTCTGTCTCTCCACAGATTGCAGTGCATTGGGAAAAAAGGAAATAGGGTAAAAGTAGCAGAGCTGGAGAGAAGCGACTGTCACTGACATGAAAGTCTATCTAAAAACTTAATAAAACAACAGATTAATTACATTAGATGGTATCTATGCCTCAAATCTAAAGAAAGGAAGAAATTCTCCAAGAAGTCAATATTAAGTTGGCATGACATTCATCTATTTAAAAGCAGTATTTTATGTCTTGTTTTAGAGACATAATGGTTGATGAAACTTTTTTTGTAATTCTAATATTTTATCGTTTTAAAGTCAGAAAATTTGAGTCATGATTCTAATTTTTTGATTAAAAAGTTATTGAAGTCGTTCAATAGTTACTGACAATTATATTTTTTCTTAATAGATTTTATTCAACTGTCTAGAATTAAATGTATCACTTTTTAATTTGCATTGCTTGTGAGCTGCTTTCCCATTAAGTTTTAAATAAAAAGTTTTTCATTTTTCATTATGCACTCTTATTACTAATTTAATAAAATGATAATAGCTATGCAAACTTTCTGTTACTACTCAGCTTTTGGCATAGATTAAATTATACATTTTAAATGTGCCACACTGGCAGATACTGTTATTTCATAAAGCTGAGTTTCATTAGTGAAGAAAGTAATTTTGCTTTGGCAAAGGAAAAAAATGCTTTTATTTACTATACTATTTGGTATTAGCTCATGCAAGAGTCTATGAACAATGAACTCAAATGAACAAAGCATCAAGGGCCAATTTATAGAACAATGCTTTTATTTTTTTCATGTATGCTTCTGCAATAATTCATCTCCATGACAAAAGCAGACAATCAATCATCTTCTATTGTGCCTTTCTCAATAAAATTACCATTCTCCATGTAACAAAAGAAAGCTGCCTAAGTCACAGGAACAGTTTTACATGTTCCAATCAATAAATTGACCATACTTCAAAAAACCTTTACCCTTTAATATGACAATGGAATTTTATGTTTAACTTGCCCATATAAATATTAGATTATTGCTAAGTAGCATTGTTCTTCTTTTTCATTCAAGAAAACAATAAGAAATAAGAAAGTGCTCTAAAGGAATGCTTTCAAGTGTCTCAGTCACAAAACTTTGTGGCCTGAGTATTGACATGTTATCCTCTTATAATTGTAAGTTGAAAAATGTCACATTTTGCAAATAAAATCCCTATATGTGAAAGTCCTAAAATCACATGATATCTGTGTGCCATCACAAAATGGATTGTAAAATTATGGAAGAATGGCAGATTTAAGGTAATCCTATGATACCTGGCATTATTCCTAAAGTGAGATACTTATATTGCAGAATAAATATGCTAAACTTAAGCACATTTCTCACAGGGCAACTTTTATAAATACGGTGTAATGTAAAGGAGACTTAAGTTCAAAAGTTAAGTGCAAGTTTTCATACCAAGGAAATGAGGACAGAATATTAAATAAATAGAGCTACAGACCCATTCCGAAAAAATAGCAGTTTTATTTTCAATGATGATAGAAATTTCCCATGAAAAAAGTAAGTTTCTGATTTTCTAGTTAAATACAGTGCATACTAAAATATGTAGTTCATTTACATATAATATATATAATATTAATTCTAAATTTCTCACACAAAGAATCAATGGAATTACTGTAAATTCATATTAAAATATGAATAGTATCTATATAACCTACCAGAGTAACAGGATTAATTTAAGCTAATAACACACATGTCATTAACCACTCCAAAATTCAGATGACTTTAGAACCTCTGAAGACTTTCTTTAATTGTATTTTCTTTTTCCTGAATTAATGAGGCCAGGCCATAACATGTTTCAAGAAAATGAAATCCTTTGTTACAGAAATGCAAATGCGGTGGCTTAGCATCTTAGATACTATTCAGCATAGATGACTGAGAACGGTTTCACTACAGCATATAGGATATCACAATAATTCAAAATTCACACTAATTTATACATCAATGATCTAATTAAATTCTAAATATTATCTGCTCATAATATTAGTTGCTTCTGAATTTATAGTAAGTTCATGAGTTAATCCACTATGTCATAAGATTGGTATTCTAAATGTGAGAGTAAAAGAAATAAATCATCATATTTTGTTGGCTATTATTTTTTAACTTCTACTAATTAATTTGAAAACTTGCAATAAAAAGTACTTCTGTAACTGAAAGTTTAAAGCAAGCATCAGTGAAAATTTTACTACATTCCACTGTAAATGTTTTAGTGGAAATCTTATTAGGACATAGTGGACTTTAAACGGTTTCTTATCTTGTATCTCTTTCCTTTCCAGTGAATTTGTTAATTCACTTTGATTTAGTGCCCAGTCATGGTGATGTAATGAGTTACCTACTGAGAGAGATTTACTATGGACAATTAACTCCTGTGAAGGACTCTTGCTTTCTTACATGTTACTCCACTCACTTGAAAGGAAGCTCTCCAGGGAAAACGGAGAGCTTGTTTCATGTTGGATGCTTCCTTGTTGTCTTACCATTCTTGGCCATAGTTGTTGAAGAAAGAAAAAGCAGAAGATATAATTCAACAATAAAACACCATGTTTTCAGTGACAATGATATTACTAAAATTTTCAGAACTGTTACTTAGCTTCATAGAGAATCTGTGCCAGGGACCAAGGTTTGATCTGTGTTCCTGTCTCAAGAACTTTAGCTCCATTAGCCAATGACTTTCTCTTGCAGCCTCTCTTACCCATACTCCTCTCTCCCTTCTCGCCCTGACACTTTCTTTTCTTCCTCAGATCCCCTGAAGTGTAATGGATAATATCCTCAAGAATTTATCACAACCTTCACCTTGGAGGCAGACAGTTGGGCCCAGGGAATCCCCATCAAGTGTCATTTCAACAATCCTGGGACTTCCTTGTATTGCATTTCAACTATATAACCATTACTGCTATTTGTGAAAGCCCTTGGTTTCTTTTTCTTATGTAACAGTACTTCTCATGTACCTCCCAACAGCCACTTTTGTTTGTAGTACATATATCAAGAGTATTCTACCAAGATTTGAAGTTTTGATTCTCTTACTCTAAACCAACTTATTCAGAGCAGTAGTGTGTTTCTTTTTCTGTTTGGATGTACTGCCACTGAATCTTTCTCACTCCTAGTCAATCTGTCCTTGGCAGTAAGAAATTGGTCTGAGATTATGGTTTTTGAAAAAGAATATCAATTGAAATTATAATTATATAAAATTTATAAATATATAAAATTATTCTAATTACAATTAGAAATTTGACAAGGCAATTTGCACCTTAAGATCACTGTCTTGCAGTGGTCCTCACACTTTATTGTGCATCAAATTCACCTAGAGGGCTTGTTGAAGCAGAGCTCACTGGACCCCACTTCTAGAGTTTCTGATTCTACAGGAGGGGGAACAGAATTTGTATATCTAAAAAATTCCTAAGATATGTTGATTCTGTTGATCTGGGACAGCATGTTGAAAACCACTGCTGGATTGGTTGAACTAAGAATTATTGATTGATTGCAGTTCTGGGGATTGAATCTAGGACCTCCTACTACGTGCTCTGCAAGTGCTCTACCACTAAGCTACACTCCCAACCCCAATGACATTTTCAAATCTTACATTCATGATCTTTGTAATTTAGTGAATACTTCACATCAAATTGGACTTTAAATATGTAATTTAGAGCAGGGTGTGGTGGATCACAGATTCGAGGACAGCCTCACCAACTTAGTGAGATCCTGTTTCAAAATAAAAAAAAAATTAAATAAGGCTGAAGGTATAGCTCAAAGTAGAATGCCCCTGGGTTCAATCTCAGTACCCTTCCCCCCAAAAGAGACCACCCAACTAAACAAAAAACCAAAAAACATAATTTAGTAGTTTTCCAAAGACTACATTATTTCATATGGTGTGGCCTACATGCTGAATATACTTTTTACTCATGTACTTGGTACTTTTAGGATTATTTAACTAAATTCTAACTTATTCTGCAAGGATGGGTATTTTTAAACAGATTTGGTGCTTTCAGGATTATTTCACTAAATTCTAAAATTATTCTGCAATGATTAAATTAGATTTAAATTATTTATATAAACCACAGTTGTCAATGATCTGATTAAAGACAAATTTCTCTTATGCTTGTGCTTCAACAAAATCCATATTACTAATACTTTGGTCCTTCTACTTTTCTTCCTTACAATTAAATCTACCTGCCTTCACTTGTTTTGCTGTACTATGTAGACTCTATAGCAATTTACTTTGGCCATTCTCTTGCCAATTACTTCCCATTTGATTTCTGTTGCTCTTCAAAATTCTAACTCTAAATCAACCAAATTATTCATGTTTCCCCATACTACATATGGGCTTCTAATGAGAAAAAAAGTCAGAGGTGAGAGGTAGTGATAATGAGAAGAGGCATTCAGAGTCAAAAAAGCACAGTCCCTAAGGTCACAACCCCAGGGACCCACCTTCTCCAGCCACACCCCACCTGCCTAGGTTACCACCCAGTAAACCCATCACAATGGATTTACATGCTGATAAGGTTACAACCCTCAGGACTTAATTATATCAATTCCGAACATTAATACATGAGCTCTTCAGTGAACATTCTATACCTAACCACAACATACCTCAAACTCAGAATTATCAAATTAAACTTGTCATCTTCTCAAAATGTCTTCTTATAATGCAAACGTCTAATTCCACGAAAAAGTAGGACAACACAGTATAAAATGTTAGTCCGAGTCAGGAGGATTTTTATGTGATACTGGGGATTGAACCTAGGAGAGTTTTACCACTGAGATACACTTCTAGCCCTTTTTATTTTATTTTATTTTTTACTGTGAAACAAGGTCTCACTAAGTAACTGCATGCTGGCCTCAAACCTGTGATCCTCCTATTTCAACCTCCTAAGTACTGGGATTGCAGGTGTGCACTACTGTGCCTGGCTAAAGTCAGCAGGCCTTAGAGTACCACCCTGTCACTGTGTGACTTGGCCTAGGTCACATTGTCACATCTGTTCTTCCTCTAAAAAATTTGAATGAAAACGACAACACAGGGAGACACATAATACATAATGTATTTGAAATGCTTCAACTAAAATACAAAGCACTATATAAATGTAAGAATGAGGATAATCTTATCATTATTAACATCTGTCCATGAAGATGAAAAGTAAATAAGCAGAGCTGATGGTCACCTCTCATAGAATACTGTTTGCCCCAACACGAAGGCACATTTATTTATTTATTTACTTTTCTATTTTAATGCACGATACTCCTTTATGTGATTCTTACCATTTTTTGAAAGCCTGCTTCTTAGTATATCTTGTACATTTAGAATGGCACTAATCCTTTTGTTATATATTGATCCTTGAAGTAGCATTCATTTCCCTTTCTTACTGGGGGGTAAAAGGGTGCTTATATGCCACTTCAGGCTTATTTTAATTTATTTTCTTCTTGTTAAAATTATCTTCAACTTTCAGATGCCTCCCGTTTCTGTTTCTTCCAAAGTGGTATCGTTTTTTTTTCATATTTTGAGAATTTTGAGAGGTACTCATCTCTCTTAAGCCATCTTCTCTTTAATTAACTAAGCCCCAGAAATCATAAAAACTTTTATGTGCACTTTTTGAAATGTGCTCTTCTTAAGATCTATATATAGTTCAAGTTGTACCATATCCAGCTCCTCCTCCTCTTAAATGTCAACAAACTCTAACTAGACCTGGCTATTTAGTGTAAAGTTTTGCATCACCTTTAATCTACAGGTTATTTTTTATTGATGGAATTTGGAAAAAGATACTTTGTTGTCTGACTTAGCTTATGGGAAAAGAAAAAGTCTAAACTTTGAAAGATAATGAGATGGCTTACATTTTCTTATGCTCAAAGATTCATGCCGTCGCTGAAACTGCATTTGGGGCAAAATTTGTGCTTTCTATTTGTATTGGCATCATCTATTTCTCCCTGCTGTGCATTCACTCCCAGATGAAAACATAATATATATAATTTTTATATTTTATGTAACTCAGAATTATACTGTTTACCTAATAGAAATTAAACTTGCAAACATCAGCAAAAAAGTGATTTATTATGCTACAGTTAATCCATTTTTAGCAAAGTGTTCGAGATTCCACTCAATACCAGCATTCACTTGTTTACAAATGAGTATATGATTAAATTTTCTTGCCTACAAAGATTTTTTTTTTCGGCACTGGGGATTGAACCCAGGGGCATTCTTCCTCCGAGCCACATCCCCAGCCCTATTTTTTATTCTTTATTTTGAAACAGGGTCTCACTGAGTTGCAGAGGGCTTCACTAAGTAGCTGAGGCTGACTGCGAACCCGGATCCTCCTGTCTCAGCCTCCCAAGTACTGGGATTACAAGCGTGCGCCACCACGCCCAGCTGCCTACACTGATTTTTTTAAAATGAATTGATAGGACTGTTAATTTTAACATACTTTATAATTATTTTCCTGTTACAAAACAATACATGTTTACTGAAAAATA
Source organism: Glis glis (assembly GCA_004027185.1). Taxonomy (NCBI): domain Eukaryota; kingdom Metazoa; phylum Chordata; class Mammalia; order Rodentia; family Gliridae; genus Glis; species Glis glis. The sequence continues at coordinate 7,857 of PVJS01027310.1, read as the reverse complement.
TTTAAACACCACAGAAAGAAGTAAAGTCATTAGTATGAAGTCCTTGGTAATCTCATTTCTCAGAAAGAACTTACAATAGCATTTTTTATTATCCCCCAAATTTTATCTATATACTAAAAGTGTTATATACAAAATAATAGACTACCAAACCATACATATTCATAGAAAATTTGCTTGTTTCACTTAACAATATGTCATGGAACTCTTCTGTTTCAGTTGTTATGGTTCTGTATTATTTTAACATCTGCATAATATTCCAAAGTGTGGATGAACCATTCTTTATCCAGTTACCATATACTTTGATCATCTCCAGTACTTTATTACTAAAGACAAAATTACAATTCATGTCCTTTTACACATATTTTGTATTGTTATGTGAATGGTTTATAGAACTAAATTCTATGAATCAGTGATACACATTAAAATTGCTTCCAAAGAAGATTGTCCCATTTTATGTGACAACCAACACTGCATTGATACATTTTCTCTTTTGCTTCATCCTCCTCAACTGGTCATTATTACTTTGGTGTGTTGCGTTTGTGTGTGTGTGTGTGTGTGTGTGTGTGTGTGTCCAGTTTTTTAAAAAAAAACATTAAATTTGTTTTAAAATTTTTGCACTTAAATTTTTTTCATTGTTTATTTGGCCCTTCCCTAACCTACATCCCTGCTTTTTTTTTTTAAATTGGACTTTCTTATTCAAGTCTTATATAATGGTTAGAGTTAGTAGTAACATAAGTAACATGTGGTTGCCTATGTTAGACATATTTTTCCATTTTTTAAAAACCTTTATACTGTTCTATAGCATTTAATTCACAAACATTGATAGACAAATAGTCTATAGTTTACATGTTATGCTTAGAAAGACCTTTCTAATTCCAATTACTTTCTCTTTCATTTTGATGTTTTAACTATAATTGTAGGGATGCTTTATTAATTTTAGGAGAATATATATAATTTCTTTAAAAATATAATAGACTATTTAAAATCTTTATATTTTGCCTTACATAAACTGTTTTTCAAATACTTAAATATAGCTGCTTTATGAAAAGAAGGTCTGATTTTCTTTAAAAGGTGGGGAATTTAACATGTCAAGACACAAACAGGTCTCATAGCTAAACACTAATAATACTAATAGGTATAACAGAAATATAATTGCAAACTAAGAAGAAAGTTGAAAATAAATACTGCAAGGAGAAGTTCATAGAAGTAAACCATTTTACAGAAAACCATTTCTTAATGCTTTTGTAAAAAAACATCTAAACCTGCAAAAGTAATTATTTCCAATGAATGCTGAACAGAAAACTTTGAGCTGAAAAAAGAGGGAGACTGATTAGATATTAATATACTTTTCTGACAGTGAGAATTATTAAAAATTGAAATGAGTTGCATTGGAGTCTTCTAAAAATTGGATAGATTTCTGCTAGTTTGGAAAAATCCTGACAGATGAGCATACGTGAGTACAGTGCAGGGATTCTAGAAACACCTTTCATTATTTTGTGAGAACTTTGAATATATGCTTGAAAAGATCTGAAACACAAAATTTAGATTCATATTTTTGGAACTATTCTGTTGGATTAATTTCTGTCTTATTACTAACAATAAAACTGGGCATGGTGGCACACACCTATAATCCCAGTATTTGAGAGGCTGAGACAGGAGGATTGTACGTTCAAGGCCAACCTCAGCAACTTAGTGAGAACCTCAGCAACTTAGCAAGATGCTATTTCTAAAATAAAATAAAATGAAATAAAATAAAATAGTTTTGGGGATGCAACTCAAAGTTAGAATGCCCCTGAGTTCAATTCCCAGTTCCAAAAAAAACAAGCCCCCCCCAAAAAAGGTAACAATAAGTCATGTACCTCCTAAAATAGTTTTCCTACTTCTTAGGTTATTCCAGTCCAATTCATCAGAAAACTACTTTCAGATGAAGGATCCCAACTTTTGACTGTATTCTAGCTGTCCCCATACTCAAGGACGTTCAGAGATTGTTTCATCTAGATCTTTACAACCTTGATCTGATCCCCAAATACTATTCCCACAACTCTCCGCCTCCATCTCTTCATGAATCCTAAGGAGGCAGAGTCTCATCTAGCTGTGTGTCTTCTCTCTACCTGGGCACATGTCCCTCTTGACAGTTTTGCCCATCAAAATTTCACTCACTGTTCATATGTTATATTTCTGGATGTGCTCTTTTCTCTTCAAAGTGGGCTCACTCAGCCCTATTTTATTTTTTAGTTTGAAACAAGGTCTCTTTAAGTTCTGAGGTTGGCTTTGAACTTGTGATCCTTTTGCCTTAGCCTTCCAAGTACTGGGATTATAGATGGGCACCACTATTTGTATTTTTATCTCTACTTCTATTTGTATTTTTATCTCTACTTCTAGTCAATTCTTGGAAGCCATTGATTATCTCTTTCTTTCATATGAATTGTTCTTTTCCCTAAAGACATCAGTTGCTTTCTTATTGGCGGTTACATTAGGACTCTGAGGAGTGGTAGTAGGAATCCTGTCAGAATGAAAGTTTGGGAACCACTAACACTTAAGTACTATATACAAGTGTGTTAAGTAAATGAACTGAGTCCCTTTTTTGTTTCTTTCCATTTCATGTTCAGGGACATTTACTCAAATATATGCTTTGGCTTTCCTGTCTTTCCTATCCTGCTAACTCCATCAGAACACATTTAGTCAGAGGGTGTTAAACTCTGCAAAAATTGTATTTATTAGTCAATTGAAAAATGATAGTCTGAGCATTCTTTTAGGTTGCAAAAACAATGAAAACTTTTGAACAACATTTTCAGGTGGAAGGCAGGAGTTCAATGTAATGTGGCAGACAGAAGTAGAAAACTGTAATGGACTGCCCCTACATGTATTCAAGTCACTACTTCAATTGTACCTGGGAGGACTCTTCAAAGGGAAGCATAGGAGAGTGGAAAGAGCCTGAGACACAAGACTCCTGGTTCTTGCTCTACAGATAACTTGGTTATGTGAAGTCTCTTAATTTCTCTGGGCTCAATTTATTCATCTGTAAAATGAGGGGGATGGAGTAGTTGATCTCTAAGGTCCCTTCAGCTTTAAATTCCATGATTCTCTAATTCTTTTTTTATCATAGAATTTCATTTGTCTATTTGATTTCTTTCGTGCTTCTGAAATTATAATTGAGGGTTGATTATACGTATCCAGTGCAATTATCCATAGATCATAAAGATTTTTATTATTATATGGAGAAGATTAAGATGTATGAAGGGAATAAGTTTGAAATCTCTACAAAGTCTAATGATTAAAAATACCATTTTATCCTATGAATTTTCTTCTTTAGAACATTATACTGGTCTCTTATGAAAAACATTTAAGAGCAATGTTTAATATTTAGTGTGTTTTCATTCTTGCACCAAAAATGCTGAATTTAAAATATATATGTGTATGTATTTAACATACTTTCTTATAAATTTCTATTACATCATTATTACGAGCACTGAGCTGTGGCAAATGATCTATTACATCATGATTTACTGTGCCGTATTATATCACTTGATGGATTATAGGATGTCATGCTTTGATACATAACATTTTTGAGATAATTAGAAATGCAAAGCTCAAAATTAGTTCATGTACTATTTTCAGTACAAACCTATTTTTTCCATTCTCCAAAATTATTTTCAACATTTTAAAGATTTCTCTATCTTGGCATAGCATATGTGAATGCATTAGGTCTATGGGTATTTACTATGCAAAATAGAATAATTCACAAGGAAAGTTGTTAAGATAGGACTTATTATTTATGTAGCTGATGGATCTATATGAAAGATAGCAGATTAAAACATTTTATAAATTCTTCATGTTATATCTGTTTTTCTACTTTTATTTTTCAGTATTGTGCTAACCATTTCCTCTAAATATGGCTCCTGTTCTTTAAAGATTTAATATATCTTATCTGCTATTCTACTTAAGTGTTACTATCAACACAAAGTTGCTACCAAAGAATCAACAATAACAATCTTTAGTTGAAAACTGGGGAAAAAGAAGATAGATTTTATAGAAAAATTATCTGTACTTTTAATATGAACAATGGAAACTTATAAAATGCTAAATGCAAATTTGAAACAAATAGAAGTACAACAAATTGCCAGAAATAAATGTATTTTTATAGCCTTACAACTCCTAAAATGCCAAATATTTATAGTTTAGAGACATTTTAAATGATAGTATCAGAATTATTGGATCATAATGAAATATTATCATTGAATTTGACTTTATATAATACAGAGCTAAGATAAATTCCTACCTCCACAATTTGCTAAGTGCATGGGCTAGGCAACATTTCCCAGTCTCTAAACAGGTTTCCTCTTCTTAAAATGAGGCTACTAATTCTCTGCCCTTAGGAAATTTACATTATGTGATACCATACATTAAATATACCTAACAGAATGCCTAAAAATCCTAATAATCCTAATAATCCTAAAAATCCTTAATAAATATTAGTTATTATTATTGTCTATTTCAGGCCTCTATGGTACTTCATATTTACTATCCAGTCTTCAAAGAGATTCTTTTTTATCCTTCTTGTTTTCATTCAAGCTCTGAGACATTCAATGTATTGGCAGGTTCTTTTGGAAAACTCAGTGTTTGTCTGATCAGATCCTTCGTTGGTTAAGAGATTGCACATTCTCACACCATTGCTCCCCAGACTGCACTTGGCTTGGAGAATGTGAACTGTTTAGTCTTTTCTCCACAGAAGACATTTTCCTGTATGCTTACATTTTCAGGAACTTGTGTAGCTTGTCATAGATCCGAGAAAGAGAAAAGGTAGAGAATGTGTGGAAAAAAAATAAACACCACCGGTAACTATAATATGATGAATTATTTTGACTATAGTTTATTTGAGTTACTTGCTTAGATTTTTACAAATTGGAAATAAAATAAAAACCCTTCTTCTGCCAGTACCCCGCTTCCTGGACCTGGGTATGTTTAAAATGAGAGGTGTTTTTTTAAATGCGTGCATTGGGTACTTCCCCTTGCTTCTCCAGGTCCTCTTTCTATCTCTCTCCACTTTGCTCTTTGCTTTTGCAGGTGATTCTGAATGGAATTCATCAGCAGAGTTCTTTGCCTCTGGCTTCCTGTTGGATTGCCACATGGGGTTCAGCAGGGATAGGAGGGAAGGGAGAAATTGAGGTTGGGTGTTTATGACTCTAAGTCCCCCCCTGCAGGTTCATCCAAGGCTGGCTGCACCCCTGCAGCATGATTTATCTCTCTTGCCAGGTTAGCCCTGTCACACTGACCATTCTGTCTCACCTGGTTCTAGTAAATGCCTTCTTTCCTGCCTTTAGGTCTAGGGTCAGGACAGTAATGGTGCTTTGATAAATCTTGCCCCTGGTCATGTAGTAACCCTGTGTTTTCCCTGCATCCTTCCCAAATTTTTAGAATATGCACATATATTTTAATATTTTTTCATATTACTATTTCATTTGTAATTTCCTTGAGAACAAGAATATTTATTACATTTTAATTTACCTCCCTTCAAGTCACAGTGCTGTGGATATATAGTGGTAGAAATAATATCTAGTTCAAATAACAGTGCCGGGATTGAGATTTGAGCTGGGCAGGGTGTGAAGATTTGTGCTGGGCCTGGGCCAGGGCTGAGGATTTCTTCCCCTTTCACTCATAGCATGTTGTCAGACTAGAGAGTGGCTGGTTCAGCAGGGTCTAGAAAAAGTGGTTTCCATTATCTGACTGATGAGGATTCTAGACTCTATATACTCCTGCCCTCTCCAATATACCATAGCAACTGGAGAGGGAATGTGGATAGGAGGAGGTGATAAAGCCTATTAAAAATGTCTTTATTTTTCCATATTTTGGGGTATATAAGCTCATGATTTAGCTAGTGTTGAGTTCAGTTTAACTGCCTTCCCTAAGAATGCCCTTTGATACTATGACACCAAAGTTTGGGTAAAAGATAAATACTGGTATTTTATTGTGGTATTTCAGGGCTATCTATTCCTTTGGAATGAAAAGAAAATGCATTATCAACAATCTAAAAGAATAATCTTAAAATATGTATGCCTGTGTATGGTGTGTGTGTGTGTGTGTGTGTGTGTGTGTGTGTGTGTGTATGATGGTCAATTTCATCAGAGAAATCACTTCTGAAAGTGTATGTGGACATCTACCTGCAAAAATAATATGAATATACAGACCTTGTACTCTTCACAAAAAATAACTCTAAATGGATTCCAGACCTAATGTAAACTCCTAGAAGATAACAGAAAATCTAGATGACCTTGGGTTTGGGGATTACTTTTCAGTGCAACATCAAAGAGATAATCCATGAAAGAAAGAATGGATAAGCTGAACTTCTTTAAGATCAAAAACTTCTGCTCTGTGAAAGACACTGTCAAGAAAATGAAAAGACTGGGAGAAAATATTGTTAAAAGACATATGTAACAAATTCTTAAAATGTAACAATAAGAAAACAACCTGATTAAAAATGGATCAAAGACCTTAACAGATACTTTACCAAGGACAATGTGTGGATGGTGAATAAGCATATGAAAGACACTCCACATCACATATCCTCAGGGACAGCTACAAGTTAAGATGTCCATGCAATATCATTTCACACCTATTAGAATGGCTAACATCCAGAACACAGAGAAAAACAAATGCTGGAAAGGATAGGGAGCAACAGGAACTCTCATTAATTGCTGGCAGGAATGCAAAGTGGTACTTTGTGTGTGTGCTGGGTTTGAACCCAGGGCCTTGCACTTGCTAGGCAAATGCTCTATCACTGAGCTGTATCCCCAGCCCAAGTAAAGGTTCTTTGAAAGGCACTTTGGCAGTTTCTCAGAAAGCTAAACTAACTCTTATCATATGATCCAGCAACTGTACTACTTAGTATTTTACCCAAGAGAGATAAAAACTTAGGGCCACTTGAAAACTTGCAGTCAAATGAGAGTAAACAATAATGGAAGGGGGTTAGGGGAGAGATGTGGGAAGGGAAAAATGAGGATTGAGAAAGGAATGTCCAAATAAGGTTATGTCCAAACAAGGTTTCACTACCAATTTCATTAACATGCATGGGGAGGGAGGAAAGGGGAGTTGGCAGGGGGCGGTATACAGTGGGAAATATATCAAGTTATGTGTACATATATGTTTGTATAACTCTGAATCTCATTATGATGTATAATTACATTGCACTAACACTGCACACTGATTGTTATAATAGCTTTATTCTTAACAGCCCAAACTTAAAAGCAACCAAGATGTCTTTCAGTAAGTGAATGAATAAACTGTGATATATTCAGACAGCAGAATATTATCCAATGCTAAAAAGAAATGAGTTATCAAGCCATGAAAAGGCATTGATAGAATGTAAATACATATTACCAAGTAAAAGAAGCCAATCTGAAAGGACTGCATGCTGTATGATTCCAACTGTATGGTATTCTAGAAAAGAAACAAGTCTGGAGACAATATTAAGATCAGTGGTGGCTGAGAGTGGGGGGAGGGCAGGATGGAGTAAAGAGATGAATAGGCAGAGCACAGAGGATTTTTGGAGAAATGAAACTATTTTGTATACTATAATGATAGACCCAAAGTGAACCCTCATGTAAACTGTGGAGTTTGGTTGATAGTGATATGTCAACGTGTTTCATCAGGTATAATCAACGTTCCATTCTTGTGGGTTTGTTAATGGGGAGGCTGTGAATATGTGAGGTTGGGTACATCTCCATAGCTGTGACTATGTGAGGTTGGGTACATCTCCATAGCTGTGACTATGTGAGGTTGGGTACATCTCCACAGCTGTGAATATGTGAGGTTGGGTACATCTCCACAGCTGTGACTATGTGAGGTTGGGTACATCTCCAC
>PVJS01027309.1:0-26343 GCA_004027185.1 Glis glis | reverse complement strand
TTTTTTTTTTTGCGGTACCGGGGATTGAATCCAGGGGCGTTCTACCTCCGTGCTATACCTCCGGCCCTATTTTTTATACTTTATTTTGAAATCGGGTCTCACGAAGTTGCGGAGGGCCTCACTAAGTAGAGAGAGAGAAAGAGAGAGACAGGGAGAGAGAGAGAGAGAGAGAGAGAGAGAGGTGAGGCTGGCTGCGAACCCGGATCCTCCGGTCTCAGCCTCCCAAAGTACTGGGATTACAAGCGTGCGCCACCACGCCCGGCTCCTTTTTATTTTTTTATCTTGCTAAATTGCTGAGGCAGGCAGGGAACCTGTAATCCTCCAGTATTGGCTTCTGGAGTACTGGCATTACAGATGTGGGCCACAAGGCCTGGCTCAGTGTGTATTCACGACCAATAATAAGGGAAAAGTAAGTAAGAATCGGGATTTGGACCTATTTAACTTTTTTTTTTCGTACTGGGGATGGAACCCAGGGGCATTCTACCTCCGAGCTACACCCCCAGCCCTATTTTTGATTCTTTATTTTGAAACAGGGTCTCACTAAGTTGCTGAGGGCCTCCCTAAGTAGCTGAGGCTGGCCGAGAACCCGGATCCTCCAGTCTCAGCCTCCCAAGTACTGGGATTACAAGCGTGCGCCTTCGCGCCCGGCTTGGGATTTGGACCTATTTAAGAACGTCGCCTATGAATCATAACCCCGATTGTACTTTGGAAGGACTGGGCCTGAGATACACGGGGAAATGGCTTGGCACGTATTTTTTCTTCTTTCGATAAACCAACCTTAGATCTGCTAGGGCAGGGCAGCAGGGAGGAGGGAAGAGGCGGTTGTGCGGGCAGAGGCCGCGCGGATGGAGGCCACGCGGCTCCAGCTCGGGTCTCGTCCTGGTCCAGCCTCCAGGTTCCCAGGGGCGGAGCAGGGATCCCCAGGCCCATCGCGCTGGCCTTGCTCCGTCTAGTCTCGGGGCGCGGCGAGGAGGCTCCGGCCCTGCGCACCCCAGCTCCCCAGGCTCCGGAGGACCGGCCCCCCACTCACCCCGAGCAGCAGCGGAAGCGGCGCCCCAGGGCAGCATGCAGATGTTTATCCTAACTGCAGCCCCACCCGCAGGGCCGGTCCACAAGATGGTACCCAAGCTCACACCCCCAGCTGGGACCTGCCGCCTTCTCGGCCTGCAGGCTGGGCACCCCCGCGGGCCGAGTTGTTGTTTTATACTTTTATTGGTGCATGGTGCTCTCACATCATAATGCAGGTCAGAGTGATAGGGACGCACAGGCACACCACTTGGTGAGCCTCCCCCGAACTTCCCATACGCGGCACTGAGGTCGGCATTGGTAATTTCACATATGTGCGTAACTTCAGGGTGTCTCCTTCACTAACTCCCCCCTCCCGTGGCTCCACTGGGGCTTCTCCTTCATTATCTGAAATCCCCCTCGAATCCCATTACTTCCTCGCTTCCCTGCGGAGTTGTTCACAGGATATGGTAGTGGAAGAAGAGCCCAGGCCATCCTATGCAGAAGCAAGAAGCTTTCTGCGGTGCAAAGTCCTGCCCTTGCTCTTCCTAGAATGCAATGTTTCTCTAAAATGGTCCTCAATTACTATCATAAACAATGTGTACATATGAGATTATACCAACATCATTCTCAGTGCTACGTGGGGGGGGGGACACCAAGAGCTGTGTGCATGTATGTTAACACCAAACTGACACTCATTGTGATGTGAGACTATAATGCACCAATAAAAACATATTGAAAAAAATGGTCCTCAATTTGTTCTCTGAAAAAGGGGAAAATGCTGTATGCTAGATTTATTTATTTATTTATTGTGGTACCGGGGATTGAACGCAGGGGCGTTCTACCTCCAAGCTACACCCCCGGCCCTATTTTTTTTTATACTTTATTTTGAAACCGAGTCTCACGAAGTTGCGGAGGGCCTCACTAAGTAGCTAAGGCTGGCCGTGAACCCGGATCCTCCGTTCTCCACCTCCCAAGTACTGGGATTACAATCGTGCGCCACCACCCCCGGCATGCTAGATTTATTTTGAAATTATAAGTATCTCCTCTGTATTTGTGGTACTGGGGATTGAACCCAGAGGGATTCTACTTCAGAGTTACACACCCAGCCCTATTTTTCTCCTCTTCTTCTCCCTCCTCCTCCTTCTCCTCCTCCTCCTCCTCCTCCTTCTCCTCCTCCTCCTCCTCCTCCTCCTCCTCTCCTCCTCCTTCTTTTTTTTTGAACTAGGATCTCCCTAAGTTGCAGAGGCTGGCCTGAAACCTGCAATCTTCCTGTCTCAGCCTCCCTAGACCAAAATCAGAGGATGCTCAAAAAAGTCTCTCATCTAAAATGGCTTAGAATTTACATAGAACCTCCATAACCCCTTCTGTACTTTGTCATCCATAGATAATGTATGCTACCGCCTAATAAAATATAAACGCTACATAAATAGTTATTATACTGTATTCTTAGCAGGGCGCCATGACACATGCAGGTAAACCCAGTACTTGGGAGGCCGAGACAAGAGGATCGCAGGTTTGAGGCCAGCCTCAGCAATTTAGCTAAACCCTCAACAGCTTAGAGAGCTCTCGTTTCAAAATAAAAAAAAAGGGGGCTGGGGGTGTAGCTCAGAGGTAGAATGCCCCTGGGATCGATCCTCAGTACCCCCCCATTTACTCTACTGTATTTTGGGAGGAATAATGACAAGAAAATGATTGTACGTATTCAGTGCATGTGCAATTCTTTTCAGAATATTTCTGCCTTGTGGCTGGTGGTTCCATGGATGCGGAACCTGAGGCTGTGGAGGGCCAGCTGTGACTTGGGTCATGGTATACTTTGTGGATCAAGATGTTCTTTAGAGCTGGGCGTGGTGGCACTCGCTTGTAATCCCAGTACTTGGGAGGCTGAGACTGGAGGATCCGGTTCGCAGCCAGCCTCAGCTACTTAGTGAGGCCCTGTTTCAAAATAAACAATAAAAAATAGGGCTGGGGGTGGAGCTTGGAGGTAGAACGCCCCTGGGTTCAATCCCTGGTACCAAAAAAAAAAAAAAAAGGACGTTCTTTCCATCACTCCTTTAAGGGACTGGAGTTTTAGCTGCTTCCTAATGACAGGTGTGACTCAGTGGTTAGGATTTAGGGTTTTACAGCCTAGTCGTGAGCAACTCGCTCAGCAGGCTGGAGACGACTGAGATGTTGGGCTGAGGTCATTAGGGGGTTAGCCCGGGTCTTTCTGGTTCTCTTTTCTAGCTTGCAAAGAGTGACTGTATTCACAAGAAGCTAAAATGCAAAAAAATAAAAACTGAATTAAGCAATTAAATGAGTAAGGTAGAAAATATTTGGAAACAGGGTCTCGCTAAATTGTGAGGCTGGCCTCAAATTTGCAACCCTCTCCCAGCCTCCCAAGTACAGGGATTATAGGCATGCGCCACCACACCCCAGGAGACAGTTTTTTAAAAGCCATAATAAGTCAACTTGCAATGTCTGCGCCACCTCAGAACATTTTCTGTACTTTTTAAATCTACTTATTATTGTATCTAAGCTTGTCACTCCCTCCACTGTTATCTGGCATTACTTCTAAGCACTCTAATATAGGACTTATTGGTTAAAGTGCTTTTTATCTTTTTATTTTATTTTATATTTTGTGGTACTGGGGATTGAACCCAGGGCATTCTACTTTCTAGCTCCACCCCCAGCCCTAATTATTTTTTATTTTGAAACAGGGTCTCAATAAGTTGCTGAGGGCCTTGCTAAATTGCTGAGACTAGCCAGAAACCTGCGGCTAGCCTCCCAAGTACTGAGATTACAGGCATGTGCCACCATGCTCAGCTATCTATCTATCTACTTATTTATTTTTATTATTTATTTATTTTTTTTTTGCAGTACTGGGGATTGAATCCAGAGATATTCTACCTCCAAGCTACACCCCCAGCCCTATTTTTTATTCTTTATTTTGAAACAGGGTCTCACTAAGTTGCAAAGGGCCTAAGTAGCTGAGGCTGGCCGTGAACCTGTGATCCTCCTGTCTCAGCCTCCCAAGTACTGGGATTACAAGCATGGGCCACCACACCCGGCTTCTTTCTTTCTTTCTCTCTTTCTCTCTCTTTCTTTCTTTCTTTCTTTCTTTCTTTCTTTCTTTCTTTCATCTATCTATCTATTTATTGGTACTGCTATCTATCTATCTATCTATCATGTATCTATCTATCTATCTATCTATTTATTGGTACTGGGAATGGAACCCAGGGGCAATCTACCTCCAGGCTACACCCCCAGCCCTATTTTATTTTCTGTTTGGAAACAGGGTCTAAGATGCTGAGGCTGTCCTTGAACCTGTGATCCTCCTGTCTCAGCCTCCCAAGTACTGAGATTACAGGCATGCACCACTATGGGTATCAAAACCAGGGCCTGAGAATCCTACCCAAGGGCTCAGCCCTTAAGGACTTTCTAAAAATATAATAGATAGCTAGGCACAGTGGTGCACCCCTGGGTTCTTGATGACCTTGGGTTCAATCCCTAGTGAGCCCTTGGCCCTGCCCCAGAGACCCCCCCCCCCGTGCTAGGGATGCAGGGTGGGCAAGCCCTTGGCCCCGCCCCCAGAGAAACCCTCCCCCTGGCGCTGGGGATGTGGGGAGGGTGAGCCCTTGGCTCCGCCCCCGAGAACCCCCCGTGCTGAGGAGACGGGGTGGGTGAACCCTTGGCCCCGCCCCTGGAGACCCCTAGCGCTGGGGATGTGGGGCGGGCGAGCCCTGGGCCCTGCCCCCGGAGAACTCCTCACCCCTGTGCTGGGGATGCAGGGTGGGTGATTCCTCGGCCCCACCCCCAGAGAACCCCGTGCTGGGGATGCGGGCGGGTGAGTCCTCACTCCTGCCCCCCGAGAACCTCTCTCCCCAGCACTGGGGACGTGGGGCGGGTGAGCCCTTGGCCCCGCCCTGGGAGAACCCCTCATCCCAGCACTGGGGACGTGGGGAGGGGGGAGCCCCCGGCCCAGCCCCAGAGTACCCCAGTGCTGAGGTCACAGGAGGATGAGCCACGACCTTGCACAGGAGGGACTCCAGACAAAGAGAGAAAACCTCAGATGAGTGAAGAAGTCAAACTAACTAGGGGAGACGGGAGGAAAGGAGAGGGAAACAAACTGGTGCACAGGATGGACTTACACAAAGACATCAAAATCAACTACTATGCTGAAAACGGGAAGGAGGGAGGAGGAAGCAGGGGGGGTGGGAATTGGGGAGGGCTAATTGACCAATGAGTGCATGTATACATCAACCACCCTGAAATCCTTCAAGATGTATGATTGCAATGCACTAATAAAAATAAAATTTAAAAATAAATAAATAGAAAAATAAAATTAAATTAAAAGGACCTGGGGTGTAGCTTGGAGGTAGAATGTCCCTGGGCTGAATCCCCAATACCCCCTATCAAAAAATAAATAAATAAAAAATAAAAAGTACAAAGGTCTAGGGATGTAGCTCAGTGGTACAGTACCCTGTGTTCAATCCCCTAGTACCCAGTAACAAAAATAATAGTAATAATTTGTGTGTGTGTGTGTGTGTGTGTGTGTGTGTGTGTGTCTGGGAATTAAACCCATGGAATTCTACCTCCAAGCTACATCCCAGACCTTTTTATTTTTTTATTTTTATTTTTTGGTGGTACTGGGGATTGAACCCAGGAGCTACATTCCCAGCCCTTTTTATTTTTTTGCTTTTGAAAGAGGGTCTTGCTAGGTTGCTAAGTCTTGCTAAATTGCTGAGGCTGTCCTCAAACCTGCAATCCTCTTATCTCAGCCTCCCAAGTACTGGGACTACAGGTGTGCACCACCACGCCCGGCAATAATAATAATAATTTCTACCAATTTTGTTTCAACTATTTTCCACCTACTTTTCTGGGGTATTTCAAAACAAATCTCCTATATTATTTGTGTGTGTGGGTGGCGGTACTGGGGATAGTACCCAGGGGCATTCTACCTCTGAGCTACACCCCAGCCCTATTTTATTTTGAAATAGGATCCCCTTGCCAGGTGTCATGGTGCAAGCCTGTAATCCCAGTACTTGGGAGGCTGAGACAGGAGGATTACAGGTTGGCAGCCGGTCTCAGCAATTTACCAAGGTCCTCCGCAACGTAGTGAGACCTTATTTCAAAATAAAAACTAAAATGGGGCTGGAGGTTTAGCTCAGAGGTAGAATACCCCTGGATTCAATCCCCAGTACCACACATACACACAAAAAAAGTCCCACTAAATTGTTGAAGGCCTCGCTAAATTGCTGAGGCTGGCCTCAAACCCATGATCCTCCTGTCTCAGCCTCCCAAGTACTGGGATTACAGGCCTGTGCCACCACACCCAGCTTTATACCTTTTTTTTTTTTTTGCAGAAACTATTTCAATCATGGATTTACAACAAATAATAGCTTAAAATAATTGCATTATTACAATCCCAACTAACACAATTAATAATTCTTTCATATCACCAAAAATATAGTCTCCTTGAAAATTTTCCCATTTGTCTGGTTTGTTGATATGAGGATCCAAACAAGGTTCACACATTACATTACCAAACATAACTTAGATTAAAATAAACGTGTTCTTTTGGGGTGGCACCTGTAGCAGATGTGTGTGTGGTACTGGGGATTGAACTCAGGGGCATTCTACCTCTGAGCTTCACCCCCAACTCTTTTCAATTTTTATTTTGAAACAGGATTGCACTAGGTTGCCAAGGGTCTCCCTAATTTGCTGAGGCTGGCCTCCAACCTGCAATCCTCCTGGCTCAGCCTCCCAAGTACTAGGATTTTGCATTCAATTTGTGGGTTGATGGAGCTGGATGCTAGCACTTTGGTGGTATGTATACCAAAATCCTCTTGGTATATGGAAAGAAAGGAATCCTAAGACTGGGAGATAGAAATACTGGAGATGGTCTACCCCTGGGCTCTGAAAGTGCCCACCATTTTTCAGGCGGTGAACTGCGGCTCTCTCTGGGCCACAGGCGCCCTGTGGCAATGCACACTTGGTTCTCCACGGAGCCGGGACATCTGTCACAAGAACAGCGGGCAAGGGACTGTCCAGGGCAGCAGGGCCAGCTCGGGTTGGAAATGATCTGACCATGAGATCTGGTGGTTCTGCCTAATAGATCTTGGGGTCTGTAGGAACAAAACTGATGAGTAACGTAAGTACCCCTTGGTTTGTGTCGCAGGGCTCTCCAAGTGTGGCGACAGAGCCTGGCCTGAGCCAGCATGATGGGGTTCTCATCCAACTCCTCAACTCAGGGATTCAGAGCATCCTACCACTGCACATCTCCTTCAAAACCTTCTCCAAAGGGACCTTCCATCGTGTGTGCGCGCGCGCGCGCGCACGTGTACATGTGCGTGGACACATTTGTGCAGTGGCACTGAGGATTGAACTCAGGGGCATTCTACCTCTAAACTATACCCCCAGCCCTACTTTTATTTTGTGACAGGCTCGTGAAGGTACCTGGCTCTAGCTGTGACCCTGCAGTCTTCTTATCTCAGGCTCCCAAGCACTGGGATTACAGGCCTGTGCCACCGCGCCCAGCAGGACCTTCCAACATTCACCTGCTAACTGTGCCCGTGGCAGAGAAACCCCTCCCCCCCCCCGTGGCAAATCCTACGCAAACTCTGAAAGCGGCAATCTGAAACCTGAATTGTGCGATCCTTTCTGATCAAGAGAGGGCCTCGGGAAGGGTCCGGCGTGGGGACTCCTGCGTGGGAGATGACTTGGAGGCAGGAAGGAGGAAGAAGATGGATTAAGGGGTGCCCCGGGGAGGCGTCTGACTGGACATATCAGAAGACACTCAGAGCCAGAGAACGCCACTGTCCCACATGAATCCTGATTGCAAGAGAGGCTGTTCAGTAATCATGGGGCCGGGTGTGGTAGCGCTCACCTATGATCCCAGTCCTTGGGAGGCTGAGACAGCGGGACAAAGGTCATGGTGGCAGAAATGGATGCTGAGCCTGGGCCAAGCCTCAGGCCCTCCCCCTCAACAGAGTTAATGGTATGGTTCTTTGTAGGAACCAGACAGCTACTTGTGGAGAGCTGATTACAATGGGCTCTGTCATAACAGAGGGGCACCGTGATTTGTCCTTATGGGGAGAGCCACTTGTGTTCCTCACGGATTTCCTCCACTGTCGCCCTCCGCTGGGTCTCCCCAAAGGCGCCCAGCTCGCCAGGGTGTCTCCCCAGCACAGCCTCCCCAGAGCCCCCAGGGTCCCCTCACATTGAGTAACCCTTTGAGGAAACAAGTTACAGCCGCAGCTTGGCGACACGCCCCAAGGCTGTCGCGCTGCCAGAAGGGACACAGGCTCTGAGACTAATGTCACTGGGCGATGCTCAGCCACCGCCAGAAACCACGGGGAAACACAGAAGGACCCGCTTCGGTTAATTCATGGTACACTTGCAAAACGTTTTCTCCCTATCCAGAAACTGCTGTAGACACAGAATCGAGACCCCCAAGGGAGCAGTGTTTCCACGGAGTCCCCAGCCCGGGCTTGAAGCAGACCAGGCTGCCCCTGCCGATCCTCCGGCCACTACGGAAGAGGCCGAAGACCAGGGTGGCCTCTGTGGTCGCCGCCACTGTGTTTATTCCCTTTTCTTTCCTTTTGGGACTGCAGATTGAACACAGGGGCATTCTACCTCTGAGCTACACCCCCAGCCCTTTTTATTTTTGAAACTGGGTCTTGCTAAGTTGCTGAGGCTGGCCTCAAACTTACGATCCTCCTGCCTCAGCCTCACAGCACTGGGATTACAGGCGTGCCACCACGCCCGGCCCACCAGGGTTTCTCAACGGGATTCATGCACTAGCCTTCACCCTAGTTTCCCTTCCTCTGCCTCCCCCTCCCAAACTTCCCTCTCTCTGAAGCAGAAATCAGAACCTATCATTCTTCTGCTGGTAATGGCTTCCCAACTTACTTAGAATAACCCCAACTCCTGGGGACCCGCAGTGCCCTTCCGTCCAGCCACAGCCGAACCCCCGACCGCAGTGTCCTCCCAACTCCTCGCTCCCTCAGCCACATCGAGCCCCTGCCTCGTGCGGGCATCTGAAGCTGCTTTTACTGGGACTCCCACTCCTCCAGGACCCTGCTGACTGTCTCCTCACCACCTCTCAAATCTCCCTCCAGTGTTGCCTCCACTCCTACTCTCCACCGCCTCGCCCTCCTTCATCTTCTTTCTGGGGGGAGGGGGGAGGGGGATTGAACCTCTGAGCTATATGTTGTTTGGAGGCTGGCCTGGAACCTGCGATCCTCCCATCTCAGCCTCCCAAATACTGGGATTACAGGCGTGCGCCACCAAGTCTGGTTTTAGATTGACTGGTTTTGGGTTAATAGAGGGGACGAAAGCTGACCATGGCCACTGGAAGCAAGCAGGACCGCCTGGTGTGGAAAGGACCCTCAAGGCAGTTACCAGGAGAGCCGGGGAGCACGCGATGGGAACGTGTGCGAGGCCAAGACTGCCGACGAGGGCCTCGTGACCAGAGGAAACTTTTCCGTTTGTAATGTCATGCCCACATCTCCACTCTTCTTTATTTACTGTGTCCTTCCCCTCCCATTTCCTGTTACACTACAGTGGTGCTTACATGGATCTCAGGTGAGAAACACTGAAGAGACTGCCGGGCACGGTGGCGCACGCCTGTAATCCCAGTATTTGGGAGGCTGAGATAGGAGGATCGCAGGTTCGAGGACAGCCTCAGCAAGTAGTGAGACTCTCAGCAACCTAGCAAGACCCTGTTTCGAAATAAGAAATAAAGTTGGGCTGAGGGTGTAGCTCGAAGGTAGAATGTCTCTGAGTTCAATCCCCAGTATCACAAAAAAAAAAAAAGAAAAAAAGAAAAAGGAACACTGAAGAGGCCTTGTGGCGGAACTGGGAGGAAGAAGCCTGGGTCTGGGGACGCTGCTGTCACTGATGTGCCTCTGGGCCCATTTCTCTAGGGCGGAGGGAAGGGGTTTCAATGATACTTGGAGGGTGTGCGCCAGGCTAGAGTAAGGCTTATTAGGAAGTGAGGGCCCACCCTGCTTGGTTTTCCTTTGTAGAACGACTTGCCTTGTCCTGCTAAATACTTTTTTTTTTGGTGGTGGGGGGCACTGTGCCTCTGAGCTATACTAGAATTACAGGTGTGCAGCACCACATCCATCTTACCCCCTCAGCAATTTAGTGACACCCTGTTTCAAAATAAGGGCTGGGGATGTAGCTCAGAGGTAGAACACCCATGGGTTCAATCTCCAGTAACACACACACACACACACACACACACACACACACACACACACACACAGAAATTTTTTGTGGTACTGGGGATGGAACCCAGGGGTATTCCACCTCCAAGCTATACCTCAACCCAATTTATTTTTTAAACAAGGTCTCACTAAGTAGCTGAGGTTGGTCTTGAACCTGCGATCCTCCTGTCTCAGCCTCTCAAGTACTGGGATTACAAGCGCGTGCCACCGTGTCTGGCTACACAGAATTTTTAAACAACAGCAACAAAAAGAAAACACCGCTATAGAAATCAGTAAATAGGCTGTTTGCATATGTGTATGGGATTGGAGGAGAAAACCTCTGCGTTTCTAGCACCCTCATGATACTATTTCCATTTTTCCTTACCCTTTGTAACCATCTTTGACCATCTATGCATGCAAGGTACATGGATATACTCATGGTATTATCTGCGGTTAAATTATGTTCCCCCAGAAGATTATGAAGTCCTCAGCCAGGTGTGGTGGTGCATGCCAGGCCAGTAATCCCTGTACTTGGGAGGCTGAGATGGGAGGATGGTAGGTTCAAGGCCAGCCTCAGCAACTTAGTGAGATTCTCAGCAACCTAGTGAGACCATGTTTCAAAACGAAAAATTTAAAAAATGGGATGAGGGTATAGTTCAGAGGTAGAATGCCTCTGGGTTCAACCCCAGTACAAAAAATAAAAAAAAAAATTTTTAAAGTGAAGAAGTCCTCACCCCCAGGACCTGTGAATGTGACCTTATTTAGAAATACAGTTTTTGTAGATGATAAGTTAAATATGAGGCCATTCGAGTGGGCCCCAGATCCAGAAAGACTGGTGTCTTATAGAAGGAGGAATCTGATCACAGGGAGACGCCCTGTGATCATGAAGACAGAGGTAATGCCAGTACTTGGGAGGCTGAGACAGGAGGATCAAAGGTTCGAGGCCAGCCTCAGCAACAAAGCCACCCAGAAGGCTCGGTTTCCTGCTGAGAAAAGGCTTCCTCATGGTGGGGCAAATCCCCGCCGGAGAGAGGAGGGAAGGTGCCCATCACTTGGGCACCTGACCATGGTCACGCAGCTGGCTCCAAAGTACTTTCTGGAAGGGAGGCCCTCGGAGACTCACCGTTGGATGCTCTCATCTGCCGCCGGCGTCCCACGCGGTCCAGCCCAATGGGGGTGCTCTGGGAAAACGTGAAGGGCCGGAGCCGGGCCGACACGGCCTTGTAGGGTGGCACCTGGTGCGCGGGCACCGGTGGCCTGGCCGCCGGCTGCAAAAGGAAAGCAAAAGCTGAGAGCAGGTGCCAGGAAGCCGCAGCTCGGCACAGCCTCTCACCTCGAAGCCACGCACAGCGCGAGGCCGAGCTGCAGGCTGCACTGGCTCAGCGGCAATGTGCAATCCCACAGTTCTTTTGCTTTGGTTTGTTTTTTTTATACTTGTGTTGGTGCACTGTAATTAGACAGCACAGTGAGGTTCAGCGTGACACAAACACACGTGCACACGGCACTGGGTGTGACTCCCTCGGCATCCCACCCGCTCCCCTCCTCCCTCCCGTCCATGTTAGTGAGGCAGGCAGTGAGACCTTCGGGTATGGACACGGTGACTTGACAGTTCTTACAGTCGTTGTCCACTCGCTGGCCAGGACCTCGTGGTGACACGTGTCATCTGACTGAGTGACATGTCAGTGGGGAACACTAAGTAAAAGCGAAAGGTGTGAGAGAGGAAAGGAGGACTTGGGAAGGGGCTGAAGGGCCAGGGCTGAGCAGATGCCTCCCAGGAGCAGCCTCTGGAGGAAGTGAGGCCAAGTCACAGACCAGACAGGTGACAGGCGGCAGTCCTTACCTCTTGACTTTGTCTCTGTTCTTTTTTTATTTTTTCATGGTTTTGGGGATTGAACCCACATTCTACCTCTAAGCTGCACCCACAGTTCTTTTTATTTTATTTTGAAACAGGGTCTCACTAGGTTGATGAAGGCCTCACTAAGTTGCCGAGGCTGGTCTTGAACCTGTGATCCTCCTGTCTCAACCTCCATAGTACTGGGATTATGCACCTGACTGGTCCCTTAGTATTTTTTAATAATTCAACAAGAATTTATCAAGTGTCCAGTGAACAGTCTGAGGATACAAGACTTTTAAATAACAGCCCTGAGGAGGACCAAAAATAAAAAAATTAAAAAGAGCTGGGGGTGTAGCTCAGAGGTAGAGTACCCCTGGGCTCAATCCCCAGCACCAAAATAAATAAAAGATAATAAAAAATAAGTAAATGATATGAAGTTTATTCTTATTTGGTGAAGCTAATACTCTGGCCATGGTCAGATATTCATAGAACATTCTATGAGTAATGCTTATGCCCAATTTTATTAGGCCAGCCTCCACAACTTAGCAAGACCCTGTTTCAAAATAAAAAGGGCTGGGGGTGTGGCTCAATGGGAGATTACCCCCTGGGTTCAATCCCCAGTACCACAAAAATAAAAATAAAAGTAAATATATATATATATATATATATGTGTGTGTGTGTGTGTGTGTGTGTGTGTGTGTGTGTGCGCACATACACATATCTATCTACACACATACATACTAAGGGACCAATTGTAAGTGTTGTAAAACCAGTTGTAACTCAAAGAAGAAACAAAAGAGCCAGGGTGCAGGTCATCGGCAGAGTCCTTGCCCCCACCTGTGAGGGACTCGTGTAGGCCCTGCTTCCATCCCCAGAACTGCCCAAAATTGGGGAGGGGGTAGATTCCTTTTCTTAAGGAGATAAGGAAGTGATATTTTTTCCTACTATTTTCTTACCTATTTTGTTCGTTTTTTTTTTCAGTGCTGGGGATCAAACCCAGGGCCTTGTACAGGCTAAGTGAGCGCTCTATCACTGGGCCCATCCCTAGCTCTATTATTTCTTCTTTATTTTCTTTTTATCTTTCTATTTTAACAATGGGCCACTCTCCTTTTCACGAATCACTTCTTTGAGGAGTCGCTACCTGTGCCCTGCTACCCCCCCCCCCGGGCAACATCTCAGACTGTTTTAAAGCAAAAGCTAAACTCGTTCCACATCTCCTTTGTCATCCCAGGAAAGAAAGGTGAGAAAGGAGGCGTCCCAAGGTCAGGCGGTTAGTTTGGATTTGTGCATGTTTGTAAGTAAAGTCAGGAGGGGACAGGCTGCGAGGAGATGCGGCTTCCTCCCGGAAGAAAAAGAAAGAAGAAGGATGCAGCTTCCGGTTCAGCTGGCCTGGGAGAACAGGGCAGGAGCTGGAGGGTCTTTGCTGGCTGAGATGGAAGCACGCCAGCTCTTACTTGGGTTAGGAGAGTCTCGATTTCCTCTGCCTGGCTGCTGCTGTAGAAGGTGACCCCTTCTATCACAGAAATGGGGCGTCTTCTCCGGCCTCCTCTGGGGCAGCCTGCAGAAACATCCTGGTCCTCAGGCCGGGTGGAGGTCCCGTTCGCTGGGGGGGTCCCATCCACGCAGTCCTCACTCTGGGGGTCCACAACAATGGCGTCTTCAGGAATGGACAAGCTTTGGCTGGCCAGCTGGCCATAGTCAGACAGAGGCCGCGGCCGGGACCGCCTCCCAGAGCCCCATCTCCTCCTCGTGATCCTGGGCGCCTCTGTTCTCTCCTCGACCTGGGACGAGCCTGGCCTCCAGGGATCGCCAGTCACAACCTTTCCAAACGCGAACAGGTTAGGTGAGCTCTGAGACCCAGGCAGGTATTGACAAAGAACAGTTGTCCATCTCCCTCCGCCCCACCCCGACCCTCCTCAGCCCCGCCTCCGGCTTGCTTGATTTACTTGGTTGCCTAAAACAAATTATTATTTGTGTAACAGACAACAAGGAAACAACTAATATATGGATTAAAAGAACCAAATATGTGCCTGTAATCCCAGTACTTGGGAGGCTAAGACAGGAAGATCGCAGGTTCGAGGCCAGCCCCAGCAACTCAGTGAGACCCTGTTTCAAAATAAAACAATAAAAAAGGGTGGTGGTGTAGTTCAGAGGTAGAATGCCCCTGGGTTCAGTCCCCAGTACCAAGTGGGTGTGGTGGCACACGCCTGTAATCCTAGTACTTGGGAGGCTGAGACAGGAGGATTGCAGGTTCGAGGCCAGCCTCAGCAACTTAGTGAGACACTGTTTCAAAATAAAAAATAATAAGGGCTGGGGGTGTACCTTGGAGGTAGAACCTCCTGGGTTCAATCCCCAGTACCAAACAAACAAACGACCCATCTTTCACTGAGGCTGAATTAAAACTGTAATGTAAGTAGTGATACTTGGTAACCAGTGATGACCTACACACCATAAGAGACATGGAGGAAGCCAGCAGCACTGTGAGTTGATGAAATGGACCCAGACTGTTGCCCAGAACGTGCATACCATATTCATGGAGGGCCACAGGCCTGCAATGAGTGTCCTAGGGCATCGCCTTTCAACTAAGGCACTCTACCTACTACAAACAGAAGGTGCTCAGAGCAGAGTAAGTCCAGGCCTGCCGGCCTCCATACTCAACGACCCTGTTGCTGGAGTGGCACCTCTGGGCAGTGGGCCGCTGGGGAGAGCACTGATTAGGACACAGAGAACTTGACCAAGTTACTAACTAGCTGTGTGGGCTTGGACAAGGCACAAGTAACCTTTCTGGATCTCAGATTTGGGTCTGGACACATCTCATAGCTCAAGATTCTATAACCCTCAATGGGGCAACACCTTTCTTTCTTTTTCTCTTTTTTTGAGGGGGGTACTAAGGGATTGAACCCAGGGGCATTCTACCTCTGAGCTATACCCTCAGCCCTTTTTAATTTATTTTTTCATTTTGAAACAGGGTCTCATTAAGTTGCTGAGACTGGCCCCATCCTGCAATTCTCCTATCTCAGCCTCTCAAGTACTGGGAATCCCATGCATGCACCATCATGCCCAACTAAATTTTTGTTGACTTCTTTTTTTTCCTGGTGCTGGGGAGTGAGTCCAGGGCCCTGTGCATGCTAGGCAAGTACTGTAACACTGAGCTATATCCCCAGCCCTCCCCCTCTCTCCCTGCCTCCCTCCCTTCTTTCCTTCCTCTCTTTCTCTACATCTTTCTCTCTCCCCCTCTTTTTCTTTCTTTCTCTACCCCCTTTCCTTTCTTTCCTTCTCTCCAACCCATCTCCCTCCCTTTTTCTCTTTTTATTTTTTATTTTTATTTTTTGCAGTACTGGGGACGGAGTTCACGGCCTCAGCCCCAGCCCCCCTTCTAATTTTTTAAATCATTTCTTCAGAGCCAACACAATGGCCCAGAGGAACACACGAGGTTTGAAGTGGGGCTGACTTCTGTGTGGGTCACTGTCTGGGCCCCGGCTGGCCTTGGGAACTCAACTTCTATTTGTTTCTGCAACCGTTTGCAGGGGAAGCACAGGTCCTTGCAAGGATGAAAGGGATGATGGTAATAAACCGTATCAGCTTGAGTTAGCTGTCACTCTCACAAAGCCAGGTCACTGGGCAATTGTCCCCAGGGATCACCCTGCCTGGAGATAGAGAGAGGCTATCCTGCTCTCAAAGTCTGGTGACCACAGAGGCTGTTCCAGAGACAGCAGCCACGCCTGGATGCTTTCAGTTCTTCTGTCCCTATGCAATCTTTATTTCTTTAGTAGTAGTAATAGTAATAGTAGTATTATTACTGGTGATAGTATTGGGGATTGAACCCAGGGGCATTCTACCTCTGAGATACACCCCTAGTGTTTTTTTAAAAAAACCTTTTTATTCTGAAACAGGGTCTCAGTAAGTTGCCAAAGACTTTGCTAAGTTGCTGAGGCTGGCCTTAACCCTGTCTCAGCCTCTCAAGTACTGAGATTACTGTCATGCAACACCACGCCCGGCCACATGCATTCTTTAAAAATAAAAACAAAAAAGGTTGTCAGGTAACTGGCACAGAGGACAACTGGACCAACCAGAAGAGGCAGTGGGTGAGCCTACAGGAAGCACTGGCAGCCCTGTCCCACCCCATCCCAGACTGGCTGGGCCTAAAGAAAGCTAAACAACAGCGGTGCCCAAGAAGATGCCCCTCTCACTAGCGACAACAGAGCCCTGCGATGCAGGCCTGGTAATTCCCATAATTTCCGTTCTGATGTGTCTACATACTCACAAAGATCGGGCACCAGAAAAAAATCTGATGGGAAGCAGGAAGAGATGTGTAAGCTATTCAGCTTTAACCTCTGCAGTTTTCAATGTAGATTTTTCAAGTTAGGAACATTTTCAAATGTTTGTGATTTCAAATTTTCAAAATTTCGTGAATTTCAAAATTCCATTTCACTTTCAAAATTTTATGTTTTAAATTAGAAACACTAGCTGGGCTTGGTGGTACATATTTGTCCTTCCTTTCTTCTTCCTTTCTTCCTTCCTCCCTCCCTCCCTCCCTCCCTCCCTCCCTCCTTCCTTCCTTCCTTCCTTCCTTCCTTCCTTCCTTCCTTCCTGTAAAGAAACTGAAAGATGGGCCTCATAATTTCTTTCTTTCTCTCTTTCTTTTTCCTCGTACTGGGGATTGAACCTAGGGATGTTCTACCTCTGATCTACACCCCCAGCCCTATTTTATTTATTTATTTGTTTATTTATTTTGAAATAGGGCCTCACTAAGTTGCTGAGGCTGGTCTCGAACCTGCAATCCTCCTGTCTCAGTCTCCCAAGTACTGGGATTACAGGCCTGCACCACCATGCCTGGCAGGCCTCATAATTTCTGTTTTAGCTGGGCATGGTGGTGCACTCCTATAATCCCAGTACTTGGGAAGCTGAGACAGGAGGATTATAGGTTTGAGGCCAGCCTCAGCAACTTAGCAAGAACCTCAGCAATTTAGTGAGACCCTGTTTCAAAGTAAAAAATACAATAGGGCTGAGGTGTAGCTCAGAGGTAGACTGCCCCTGGGTTCAGTCCCCAATATCACACACACACACACACACACACACACACACACACACCACCACCACCACCACCACCACCACCAACAACAACAACAACAATAATAATTATTATCAGTAGTAGTATTTCTGTCCCAGAAGTTTTCCGGCAGTCTCACTGGGATCCTAGCAATCTGCACTCACCCTCCTCTCCAGGACTCTGGCTGCCTGGGGCACTGTCTTCAATTCAGTCCCACTGAAGAGGTCCAGATACACCACTGTGGCCTAAGAACTATTTGGAGCCCAGGGCATGGACAGTAGTCTTTGCTTCTGAACTGCTCCCAGGCGAAAGCAGACCCTGGGAAGAGTTCAATGGTCATAAAGCCCTTCTCAAGTTTCCTGTTCCCAGGAAGAAGAGAGTCTGCACCCAGACAGACACTGCCACAAAGCTATCTTATCTCCCATCCATTCTCCTCAGGGACCATTTGTCTCTCCTCAAAGACACTTGCTTTTTCCCTAAATTCCCTTCTTGCTCTCTCCCTTCCCTCTTAGGATGGTATATAAACCTCAAATTCTAATCACCTACTAGAGTGGCATTTTTTTCTGTGAACTCCGGCATGCGTACATACATTCACGAACGCGCACACACACGGATATTTCACTTTTCTTTTGCTAATCCATCTTTGGTCAGTTTAATTCACAGGAACTGAACCTGAGGATAGGGGGAAAAGTTTTCCTCCCCAGTGCCATCATAGGAAAATACTAGAGACATCATGAAACATTGATTATTTTCATAATTTTGTGTGTGTGTGTGTGGTACTGGGGATTGAACCCAGAGGCATTCTTCCTCTGAGCTCAACTCCCAGCCGTATTTTATTTTTATTTTGAAACAGGGTCTCACTAGGTTGACAAGTCTCACTACTTGCTGAGGCTGTCTTCGAACCTGCGATCCTCCTGCCTCCGCCTCCCAAGTACTGGGATTACTAGCATGCGCTACCACGCCCAACTTATTTTCATAATTATATACGAAAAACAGATTACTATGGATGGTTGAAATAAATTACTAAATAAAATGACACAGACAACTTAAGGACACGGTGAGAATTAACTCATCTGCAGTGTGACCCTGGGATAAAAAAGACTCAGAAACAACATGCTATCAAAACAGAAGTACAACAAAATCAAGGGCAAGGAATAGTCTTTACACAAATGCAGCCAGGTGTGGTGGCGCACGCCTGTAATCCCAGTACCTGGGAGGCTGAGACTGGAGGATCACAGGTTCGAGGCCAGCCTCTAAAACTTAGCAGGACCCTGTTTCAAAATAAAAAAGCCAGGTGTGGTGACACACACTTGTAATCCCAGTACTTGGGAGGCTGAGACAGGTGGGTCACAGGTTCGTGGCCAGCCTCAGCAACTTAGTGAGGCCCTTCACAATTTAGTGAGTTAAGTAATTTATTATTTGATTATTAATAAAATTTTATTACTAGCCAGGTGTGGTGGCGCACGCTTGTAATCCCAGTACTTTGGGAGGTAGAGACCGGAGGATCCAGGTTCGTGGCCAGCCTCAGCGTTTTTTTTCTCTCTCTCTCTCTACCTAGTAAGGCCCTCCGCAACTTTGTGAGACCCGGTTTCAAAATAAAGTATATAAAAAAAAATAGGGCTGGGGGTGTAGCGCGGAGGTAGAACGCCCCTGGGTTCAATCCCCGGTACCACAAAAAAAAAATTGTTACTAATAGAATAATAAAATAGAGCTGCAGGTGGAGCTCAGAGGTAGAATGCCCCTGGGTTCCATTCCTAGTACCACTCCCCCCCCACAAAAATAAATAAATAATGAATGAATGAATAATAAAATAAAAATAAAAAAGGTTGGGGGTGTAGCTTGGAGGGAAAATGGTTCAATCCCCCATAACAGGATCTTGCTAAGTTGCTGAGGGTCTCCCTAAATTGCTGAGGCTCATTTTGAACCTGCGATCCTCCTGTCTCAGCCTCCCAACTACTGAGATTACAGGTGTGCGCCACCACGCCTGGCCCAGGAGAGTTAGTTTTATTCTTGCACGAAACATGTAGACTCTATGTCCTTACTCATGCTGCAAATAAGGAAAGACTCCAGGAAGTGATCGGGTTGGGTAAAGGCAGCGTTCACTGCAGGGGAAGGCCACGCGAGTATTCCTCTAACAAGTCACATCTCAGTGCTCGCTACTGTTCTTGCACCGGGGACACATACAACCCAACTGTAACTTGACGTTCAGTTCCACTGCAAACATAAAAGGGGAAAGCACCCCACTCAAAAAGATCCTGAATGCTCAGCCAGGCGTGGTGGCACACACCTGTGATCCCAGTACTTGGGAGGCAGAGACAGGAGGATCATAGGTTCGCCGCCAGCCTCAGCAATTTAGCAAGACCCTGTTACAAAATAAAAAATTAAAAGGCCTGGGGGTGTAGCTCGGAGATAGAATGCCCTTGGGTTCAATCCTCAGTACCAAAATAAAATAAAACTAAATATATTTTTTTTGGAATGGTGGGTGTGGAACCCAGGGCCTTGCACATGCTAGGCAAGCACTCTACCACTGAGCCACACCCCCAGCCCCCAAACTAAGTTGTTTTTCTAGCGAGGTTTTCTGACATACTGCCCAGGTTCACTTGAGGAAGCACAGTTTGACTGTGACTATTCTTGACACTACAAACACACACGCTCCCACAGCCTTCTCCCGCGGGCTGCGAACCTACCTCAGGCTTGGCCATGGGCAGGGGCGGCCCACAGACGCACTGCAGGCACAGGCAGTGCACCGCGTCCATGTTCCCTAGAGCTTCTCTGGCCGTTAAAGTCCTGTAATCAGGGGCCTACGTGGCCATGCCAGGGCCCTGGCCCGGCCCAACCCCGCAGAGCCAGCTGGGTTACTCCAGGGCGCAGAGAGTGGCCATTCACACCCAAGTTATTAACCTAAGTAAACACAGGGCGTGGAGCCTCCGCCCTTTTAACTCTCACTTCTCCAGGTACTCTTTTCTTTTCTTTTTTTTGGGGGGGGGTGCTAGGGATTGAACTCAGGGGCAGTCTCCCTCCGAGCTACAACCCAGCACTGTTTTATTTTTTATTTTGAGGCAAGGTCTCACTAAATCACAGGCCTTTAACCTGTGATCCCCCTCTCTTAGCTTCCCCAGAACTGGGATGACAGGTGTACACCAACACGCCTGGCTTCTGTATACTTTTTTTTTTTTTTTTGCGGTACCGGGGATTGAACCCAGGCGCGTTCTACCTCTGAGCTACACCCCCAGCCCTATTTGTTATTCTTTATTTTGAAACAGGGTCTCACTAAGTTGTGGAGGGCCTCACTCAGTAGCTGAGGCTGGCCGCGAACATGGATCCTCCTGTCTCAGCCTCCCAAGTACTGGGATTACAAGCGTGTGCCACCACGCCCGGATCTTCTGTATACTTTTAAAGTACCGTCCCTAACCAATAGAATATATTTTCTTCCTATACAAGATTTTATTTTTATTTTACAAAAATAAAAAGTTAAGCCGGACATGGTGGCGCATGCCTGTCATCCTAGTACTTGGGAGACTGAGACAGGAGGATCGTAGGTTTGCGGCCAAACTCAGCAACCAAGCAAGACTCTGTTTCAAAAAGATCCTCAGCAACCTAGTGAGACTCTGTTTCAAAAACAAAAAAAAATAAAAATAAAAAAGAGCTGGGGATGTAGCTCCGAGGTAGAATGTCCCTGGGTTTAATCCCCAGTACACCCCCCCACACGCACACATACACACAAAATTAATATAGGCTGTTACTTCCAGCTAGACACTTCAATGTATGTTTTAAAGCCATAGTGAAAGCGAATCATTAACCCAAGGGAAACAGAAAATAACTTGATTTTTTTTACTATGTTTGTGTGTAAGCCCCCCCCCCACGCACACACAGTACTGGGAATTGATCCCAGGGGTGTTCTACATCTGAGCTACACACCCAGCCCTGCTTCTTTTTTTTTTTTTAAAAAGGTCTAAGTTACCACACACTGGCTTCAAATCTGGGGTCCTCCTGTCTCAGCTTCCCAAGTCTGTAATTACAGGTGTGCACCACCATGCCTGGCTAAAGTAACTTGATTGTGCAAGTCTCTTCAGAAGCCTGACCTACAGTCGGTGCAGAGCATGAGATCACCAAGTGCGGTGGGACGATGGCATCCTCTGGGAGATATGTCCAGACGGTACCTGTGGCTAGGACTTTTTTGGAGATTGGATCTTTGTAGACATAACCAACTTAAAATGGGGTCATCTTGGATAAAGTGGGCCCTAATGTGATAGCTCTGAGCAGAGAGAGATTTGGGTGTAGAGAAACACAAAAAGTGCCATGCCATCAGGGACAAGGCAGACAACAAAGCGAAGCACCTACCAAGCAAGGAACAAAGCGGGGCGTGGTGGCGCAGGCCTGTAATCACGGTACTTGTGGACCGCAGGTTCGAGGCCAGCCTCAGCAACCTAGCAAGACTCCGAGCAACTTAGTGAAACCCTGTTTCAAAGTAAAAACTGAAAAATAAAAAGGACTGAGGCTGGAGCTCAGAGGTAGAGCGCCCCTTGAGTCTACTTGCCAGTGGCAGTACTTGGGAGGCTGAGGCAGGAGGATCGCAGGATCCAGGCCAGCCTCAGCAATTTAGCGAGGTCCTCTGCAACTTTAGTGAGACCCTGTTTCAAAATCAAAAGTAAATAAATAAATAAAAAATAGGGCTGGGGGTATAGCTCAGAGGTAGAATGCCCCTGGGTTCAATTCTCAGTGCCACAATAAATAAATAAATAAATATTAATAATAATAAAATAATACTTAAATATAATTATTAATTAATAAATAAAACAAAAACACCCAATAGTATGAAATTTGAAGGCCTACACCATGCCAGCCCCTCACCAGGGAACACACATTCATTATCTTAGTCAATCTTCACAACCGCCCTAGGAGGCAGGTACTATTGGACACATTTCACCGTGTAGACCTTGGAGTTAAAATAAGTAAAATGCCTTGTTCGCATTCATAGAGCCATAAAAGGGGGTGGGGGGCTGTCCTATAACCCAGCCCGTCTGATTTCAAAACCCCTGTCCTTTCCACTGCGCGACCCCGCACAGTTAGCACACACACTTACAGAAGGAAAACAGAACTTTCTGGATTTTCCTCCCTCAGAGGTGGGGATGCTTAAAGAAACAGAGGAAGACAGTCGCCACAGCCGTGAGAGGAGGCCAGCTGGGTAACGATGCTGTGAAACCCTAGATGCCTGCTCGGAGGCACATTTTAAGTGCATGGAATAGAATAGAGACTGTCAGAAAGTCAGTCAGTGACTTTGCATCCCAATTATCGAAAGAGTCGGAGAATTGCAACACAATAACAAATGCCGTGTATGAACACACAGGACAAGTCATTGTCAGAGTCTGATTTTCTGCCCGGCTTTGGTGGTACTAGGGATTGAATCCAGGGATGTTCTACCACTGAGCCGCGCCCCCGCCCTATATACATATATATGTAAATATAGGGTATACATATTATAAAATATATATTTTTAATATAAATATATATTTATGTTTATACAGCTATATAAACATATATATAAAATATATAAAATGTGTGTGTGTGTGTATATATATATATATATTTTTTTTTTTTTTACCACATGCTGGTCTCTAACCCAATATTCTCTTGTCTCATCCTCCCAAGTACTGGGATTACAGGCTTATGCCACCACCACACCTGGCTATATGCTGAAATATGGAGGAATATAACTGATATTTCAAGATGTTAGCAAAACCTGTTATATAATGTGAAAAAGATCTAATCAGACAATATCACGGGTATTGTTAAAATCGTTCTGATTGCTGGGCATGGTGGCACATGCTTGTAATCCCAGTACTTGGGAGGCTGAGACAGGAGGATGTCAGGTTTGCAGCCAGCCTCAGCTACTTCGTGAGGCAACTTAATGAGACCCTGTTTCAAAAATAAAGAATAAAAAATAGGACTGGGGGGTGTGGCTCGGAGGTAGAATGTCCCTGGATTCAGTCCCCACTACCAAAAAAAAAAAAAAGACTGAGTTAGAAAATGACTCCATTGTTAAAGTAAAAAGCTATTTTAACATTTAGACTCATGATCCAAATTTCTGATTTTATATTTCTGCAAGAGATCCTTTTTCACATTAGAAATTTTTCTTCTGAAAAAGAAAAGCAAGAAACACACACACACACACACACACACACACACACACACTACCCTAGGAGAAACTAAATTTAAGCTAGCATGATGAAAACTAATAGAAAGTATGTTAATTATCTTCACATCACACTAAAAAACCCTTGAGAGGAAAATATCAGCTGAATATCCACTTAGGGTTACTATTTAGGATTTTTTTAAATTTAGGAAATATTAGCCTGGCATGGTGGCACACACCTGTAATCCCAGTACTTGGGAGGTTGAGATAGGAGGATCGCAGGTTCCAAACCAGCCTCAGCAACTTAATGAGACTGTCAGCAACCTAGGGAGAACCTGTTTCAACAACAACAAAAAGTTGGAGGGCTGGGCGTGGTGGCGCACGCCTGTAATCCCAGTACTTGGGAGGTTGAGACAGGAGGATTGCAGGTTCAAAACCAGCAACTTAATGAGACTGTCAGGAACCTAGTGAGACCCTGTTTCAAAATAAAAAATAAAAGGGGGCTGGGGATGTAGCTCAGAGATAAAGCACCCCTAGGTTCAATCCCAAGTACCACACACACAAAAAAAGAATATATATATAAAACACTTGAGAGTCACAGCAGATGTCTTTGTAAACAAATGTTAAACTTATTAGACTATATATAGACATTTGTGTGTACATGATCTGTACACACACACACACACACACACACATATATTTTAAATTTTGTGTGTGTGTGGTACTGGGGATTGAACCCAGGGGCATTCCTCCCAAGTACCGGAATTACAAGCATGCGCCACCATGCCCGACTTTTCTTTCTTTTTAATGCTGGGGATGGGAACCAACCCAGAGCCTTGCTCATGCTAGACAAGTGCTCTACCACTGAACTGCACTCCCAGCCCCAGGAAAATATAGATGTATATATATTTTGGCACTGGGAATTGAACCCAGGGGCATTCTACCTGCAAGCTACACCCCCAGCCCTTTTTATTTTTTATCTTGAAATAGGGTCTTGTTAAGCTGCTCAGGCTGGCCTTGAACCTGCGATCCTCCTGTCTCAGCCTCCCAAGTACTAGGATTACAGGTGTGCATCACCATACCTGCCCCCCCCAAAAAAAATTGTGGTACTAGGGATTGAACCCAGGGGCATTCTATCTCCCAGCCCCTTTTAGTTTTTGTTTTGAAACAGGTTCTTGCTAAGTTGCTGAG
This sequence comes from Glis glis, assembly GCA_004027185.1. Taxonomy (NCBI): domain Eukaryota; kingdom Metazoa; phylum Chordata; class Mammalia; order Rodentia; family Gliridae; genus Glis; species Glis glis. The sequence goes on along the minus strand of PVJS01027309.1, from coordinate 1,936 downwards.
AGTCTTGCTAAGTTGCTAAGGCTGGCCTCGAACCCGCGATCCTCCTGCCTCAACTTTCTGAGCTCTGAAGCTCTCACCCCATAAACATTCACACAGTCACTGAAGACGTACAGCTGCCGAGTTCTTCTGGAGCCCATTCCCTCCCCACTCTCCATTTCCACAGCCGTGGACAGGTCTCATGGCCTCCGGACCGGGCCACTGAGGGCCGCAGGCTCGCCTTGGCCAATCTGGTCCAGTTGACCTCAGCCCCACAGGCCCCTCTGCGGCCCCTGCTCACACACACTCCCTGCCTCTCCACAGCGGGCAGGGCGAAGTCCAAGCCCACAGGTGCAAGAGAGGCCCTTCCTCATCACGCCCAGACCTGACTGACCAATCTCAGCTCCCAGGCCTCCGCCCGCCCACCCACCCACGCCCATCAGGAGTTCTGCACTGGCAGTGCCCAAGCGCAGCAGATCAGCCGCTTCCTCTCTTGCGCAAGAATACACGCCCCTCATGTAACCTCTGAGACTACCCTGTGCAGTGGAGCCCTCACCGGCCCCTTGTTTTGTTTTCTTTTGTGGTCCTGTGGATTGAACCCAGGGGTGTTCTACCTCCAAGCTATACTCCCAGCCCTGTTTTATTTTTTATTTTGAAAGAGGGTCTCACAAAGTTGCTGAGGCTGGTGCAAACCTGTGATCCTCCTGTCTCAGCCTCCCAAGTACTGAGATTACAGGCATGCGCCACCACGCCTGCCTCTTCTTCATGCCCTTCCCATCAGCCTGGAGCGCCCATCTGCCCCCAACTGCTGCCCCTGCACCCTGTCCCACCCTTCCTCAATGCCCCGCTCAGCTGTCCCTACCCACTTCTGCCACTTTCCCAGGGGTGATAATCCCCTCTTCCGATGCCACATGGCACCTGCTACATTCTCATGAGAAGCCCTTATCATTTTTATCATATTTATTTCTGAACACGCCAGTCTACCAGTTAGACTATGGACCCAGGAAAATAAGAATAGCTTTGTACCCTTAAAAAAAAAAAAAGCTGAGTATGGTGGCACACGCCTGCACTCCCAGTACTTAGGAGGTTGAGCCAGGAAGATCGCAGGTTTGAGGCCAGCCACACACAATAACTTAGGAAGACCCTGTTTCAAAAAAATAAAATAGGGCTGGGGGTGCAGCTTAATGGTAGAATCCCTCTGGGTTCAATCCAGTACCACTAAAGAAATAAATATAAAAAAACTAAAAAACAAAAAGTGCTGGGGGAGTAGCTTAGTGGTAGAATGCCCCTGAGTTCAATCTCCAGTAACAAACACACACACACATGTGCGCGTGTGTACTGACTGACTAGCTAAGTGACGGTGTATCGTGTGTTCTTGGCCTTCTCGTCTTTTCCACTTTTTTTTTTTTTTTTTTTGCGGCACCGGGGATTGAACCCAGGGGTGTTCTACTTCCGAGCTACATCCCCAGACCTATTTTTTATACTTTATTTTGAAACCGGGTCTCACGAAGTTGCGGAAGCCTCACTAAGTAGCTGAGGCTGGCCGCGAACCCGGATCCTCCCAAGTAGTGGGATTACAAGTGTGCGCCACCACACCCAGCTCAGTTTTTTCCACTTCTGTTCCTTCCTTACATATTCCATGCCTAAACTCACATTTCAGGCCCCAATCACCCGAAGATTACAGTTTACCTGTTCCTGTACCTTTACAGGGAACAGGCAGCAGCACTGGAAATACTAAACTGAAGTGTAAGTGTGTGTGTGTGTGTGTGTGTGTGTGTGTGTGTGTGTGTGTTTTACTGGGGATTGAACCCAGGGGCAGAATACCTCTGAGCTACACCCCCAGCCCTATTTTATTTATATTTTGGAACAGGATCTCACTAGATTGCTTAGAGTCTCACTACTTGCTGAGGCCTAGTCTCGAACCTGTGATCCTCCTGTCTCAGCCTCCCAAGTACTGGGA
>PVJS01027308.1:0-26344 GCA_004027185.1 Glis glis | reverse complement strand
AGGGGCGATGAGATCTGGGCCCCTCAGTGCAGGAGAGGGGCGATGAGATCTGGGCCCCTCAGTGCAGGAGAGGGGCGATGAGATCTGGGCCCCTCAGTGCAGGAGAGGGGCGATGAGATCTGGGCCCGTCAGTGCAGGAGAGGGGCGATGAGATCTGGGCCCGTCAGTGCAGGAGAGGGGCGATGAGATCTGGGCCCCTCAGTGCAGGAGAGGGGCGATGAGATCTGGGCCCCTCAGTGCAGGAGAGGGGCGATGAGATCTGGGCCCATCAGTGCAGGAGAGGGGCGATGAGAAATGGGCCAGGTTGTCGCAGGGGAGGGGTGACATTGTTGGATTCTGGGTACTGATCTAAGGTAGAGACAGCAGAGTTTGCCGGGTCAGATGCAGGGTGTGGGACCAAGCGCAAAGTTGAGGATGACTTAATAGGCAAAGGACATGTAAAATGTTCCTAATGGGAACTTGACTAATTAGTCCACACAAGAAACACAAATAACAAGAGCGTATGGATGATGAAGGACAACAGAACCTGGGGATCTGAAGGGTCATTATGGACTCCCACTTTTTTTTTTTGCAGTACCGGGGATTGAACGCAGGGGTGTTCTACCTCCGTGCTACGCCCCCGGCCCTATTTTTTATACTTTATTTTGAAACCAGGTCTCACGAAGTTGCGGAGGGCCTCACTAAAGAGAGTGAGAGTGAGAGAGAGAGAGAGAGAGAGAGAGAGAGAGAGCGCTGAGGCTGGCCGCGAACCCGGATCCTCCGGTCTCCGCCTCCCAAAGTACGGACTCCCACTTCTTCTACTCTTTCTCTGCACAATATCATCCTCTGTGCTGGCCCTTTTCAGTCTATCTTGGGCAACCATCAGTGGCAGAGGAAGTGACCTGTGGTTCCCAGCTTTCTGGGCCAGAGCGCATGGTGCCTCCAACAAGCGAGGCATCATATCAATGCCTTGTATATTTTAATGTTAATGTTGGATTCTACTCCAAAGTATCTATTTTTCTAAGTATCTATGTTTTCATTACTTCTAATCAAGTAAAATTTGCCGGCCCTGTATGCTGAGTCTCTGATAAGCACCAAGAGCTCTAATGAGGGATGCAAGGTTTTATATAAATACTGCGCACTAACCAATCGCACTACTGGAGCATCATGATACAAGGTTTTGAGATGCTCGGGCCCAAGCCATTCCCAGTGTCTACCCAGGGCTACTGGCTCCAAGAAGGGTTCACTGCTAAGCCCTGTTTCATAGCTGGCTGGTCCCTGAAGCACTTCTGTACTATGAGGACCCTGCTGTAACAGGATCAGGCATAACATCAAATGTTCTTCTTACTAACTTGGACTTTTTCATTTCTATACCGTAGTACAGGCCCTTTCTTACAATTGGAAATATACTTGTCTTTCTTCTACTATACAACATTCTATCCATTCTTGGCTTTGTAACCCCTTTCCTCAAATTCCAAATTCTGTTATGATGTCTTAGGACACCATTCAAGGGATAACACCTTGCAGTTAATTTTTCTTTCTCCTTCCTTCCTTCCTTCCTTCCTTTCTTTCTTTCTTTCTTTCTTTCTTTCTTTCTTTCTTTCTTTCTCTTCCCTTCTTTCTTTTTTGTGGTATCAGGGGTTGAAAATCCAGGGCCATTCTACCACTGAGCTATACTCCCAGCCCTATTTTATTTTTAATTTTGAAACAGGATTTCACTAAGTTGCTGAGGGTCTTGCTAAGTTGCTGAGGCTGGCCTCAAGCCTGTGATTCTCCTGTTTCAGCCTCCAAAGTACTAGAATTACAGGTGTGCACTACCACCCTGGCCGCAGTTATTCTAAAAGCATTTATTTTCGGTGTGGAGTGTGGCAGACACTGAGAAGGGCAACACTTGGGAGTCAGAAGTTCAGAGCCTTGGAATCAGACTGGCTTCAGTTCTAATGCATCCTCTGCCATTATCTATCTGTGTGATTTCAGGCAACTTCCTTCATCTAAGAGTCTATAAAATGGAGTTAAAAGCAGGGCTGGCAGGATGATTAAGTGAAGAGTATATGAGAGGCATCCAGTGCAGTTCACAGTATTTGATAAATGTTAGTTCCCTTCCCCTCCAAATTTGTCACTTTTAATATCCTACCTTGTATGATTTTACCTTTTGAATTTTTATGTATTCTATCTCTCTAACTAGACAATAAACCCTCATAGGTTAGAAACCACCTCTTAGATTTCTTGACATCCCCCAAAGCATCTATCATGGTTCCATGAACGTGGAAGATGATTAATAAATGTTTGCTGATAGATGGATTGATGGATTTCTTGACGAGGTTAAAAACGGAAGGACATATTGCTCTCTGGAGTTGATCACAGAGCAATGAGTCTCAAAGAGGAAAATGAGCCTCAGCGTTCACGGAGGAAGGTCATTGCTTAGCGTCTCGCGGAGACGTGCAGCTGATGGATGAGGACGCTGGACAGCTCTGCCACGTGGACTACAGACCCTGCTCACCAGCTTTGAAACGGTTACCCAGCCAGATGGTGAGATCCTGATAACCCCCCACCACCAAATTCATTTAGCAGAGCATTTTAGCCGGCCGTCGTGTGGCACATGGATTGATTGATTGCACAGCTGTTATTGTGTGCTTACATGAGAAATTAGGAGTAATTAATGAGCCGGATATCAACAACAGTACTGTACGGAAGTGAACGATTTCATTTTCTTCTTAAATGAAGAGGTGAACGCAAATGTCTCACATAGTTAAAATAGATGGAACAGTGTCATGGTTGTGCACAAACCACTCAACTTCTTGGTTAATAGAAAAGTTTTAGTTTTTAGCTTCTATTTGCATTTTGAACAAGTAATGCATGCATACTATAATGTAAACAGTTCAAAATATTAAAAAAAAAAAGTTGCTCTGCAGAGGCAAATACTGTTTCTAGTGTTTGGGGTATTCTTCCAGAGCTTCTAGAGATGTCTTATATATGTACGTGTGTGTGCAATCATATGTGTGTGGTGTGTGTGTGTGTGTGTGTGTGTGTGTGTGTGTGCTTGTATCCTTTAGGCAGAAGTGATTTTAAGAATTTGAGAACTTTCTGCCCACCTGCTATGTCTGTTTAGTTTATCTCTGTATCTCTGGTGACTAGCCCAGCTCATATAATACAAAATTCATGGCCAATCATTATTTGATTGACTGAGTAGATCTATTTTAGTCAGTGACTGACTAGATCTATTTCAGCAGTTTTAAAAATGATTCGCATTAGATTGATATATCTTTCCTGTGAATTAACAAAAGGCATACAATTTGACATGTCTAGAGAATAAAGCATCTTAATTAATTTTAATGTATTGGCACAATAATTTAAAACCAACACTGACTTCAGGGACTCTGGAAAAATATGTTGCCACCTAAGCTTAAACAGAGTTTGTTAATAAGCAAGGAAGAAGATTAAAAAATGATGTCAGAACACACATGCAAAGTTGGGAAAGTTGCCACTTTGGGGAGGCTGTATGCCTTTTTTTTTTTTTTTTTGCAGTACCGGGGATTGAACCCAAGGGTGTTTTACCTCCGAGCTACACCCCCGGCCCTATTTTTTATACTTTATTTTGAAACCGGGTCTCACGAAGTTGCAGAGGGCCTCACTAAGTAGCTGAGGCTGGCCGCGAACCTGGATCCTCCGGTCTCCGCCTCCCAGGTACTGGGATTACAAGCGTGCGCCACCACGCCCGGCTGTCTTTTAAATTGCTTCTTTGAGTTCATAAGCCACATATGGATGTGGCTCCTGTGACTTCTACAATTATTGCTATTGTCACTACTGCCACTATTACTGTTTACCTAGCACATAGCACACAGTATGCTTCTAGCACCATGTACTATTTTACACACAATATCTCATTTAATCTAATATCAACATTATCAGGTAGGTACTCTTTATCACCTGCATCTTATAGATGAGGAAACTGAGGCACCAAACGCTTTCATAACTCACTTATGTTTGCAAAGCTAATAAAATGGTGCCATGGGAATTGAGGCCCAGGATAATACCAGAGCACAATGACCTCATTTTTAACCAGAAATGGGACATTTTTACTCATCATCTACCTCCTCACCAAATTTAGTCCCAAATGAATTTTGGTTCTAGGAACAAATGAAATCTACTTCCCAAAAGAATGATGTTTTGTTAGAAGAATAATGTTGCATCTTTTTAAACGATACGTGTTAAGTGCTAAAATCAATTTAAAAAGAGGCGTTGCTAAAATGGTTTGCGTTTTGAAAGTGAGTGACCAGCTCCCCGAGGGGACTTCTTTGGGACAGTACCCATTTGTGTGTATATATATGTGTTTCCTTAAAAAATCTGCTCTTGTGTTTATTGTCATATCTCATATGGTTAATTTGTTTAAATAAAGAGGGACCTGAGGGTGAGGGTTTTCTTGATAGAGTTATATAGTCAGAAATGCCAAATTGCCTATATTTCTTTATAGGCAAAGCCTTAACTTCATGTTAAGGCTTTATAATCCAGATAGTCTAAGGCAAATCTGTAAATTATGCAAAATGTGTCTTGCTACATCCTTTTATTTCAGCGCTTCCTTTTAATTATTTCTCCATATTCTCTTCTTTTCCTCATGCAAAAAATGCCAAGAGTTTAGTTTTGGTGGCCATATGCAAAGCCCTCAAGTTCAAGACCCTACTCTGTCCTATTCTTTCTGTGTACTCCCTTCACATACTCCAAGATGAACCCTCTCTTCAGCCATGTGAACAAAATCCTATTTTTATAGAATAGCCAATAATATGTAACTTGTAAAGACAGTGGCAAAAATGAATCCACAGTAAGGTGTAAATAATAGCTCTAGTTTAATATAGAGGTCCTGACAGTAGCACTGGCATTTAGAAAGAGAAGCATATGAGGTCAGTAGGAGCATATTCTTTTTGTCCTGGGTACCAATCTTGTCCTATAATAGGTCCTATGCGGGGACCCTTCTCATCCTATCTCAACTAATGCTAATCTTATACCTATGGCTGGGCGTTATTCTTTGATGATATCAAAGACCCACTACTGCTTTTGGAGTTTTGTAGGGGGTACTTACTTGTTTTGGTTGGCCAAAGAGGATGTTGGTTATAAGCTCTGATGGTGGGGGGCAGATCTCTCAAAGGGGCCCTAGGACATGTCCAAGACAAACATGCTGAATATATCATTCTGGAGAGGAGAGTTTGTTGGGGGAGCTTGCTTGATTGATTTGTCTTTAACAGGGAGAAGCTGAATACCTTCAAAGGTCTCCGTCCTGTTGCCTGGAACAATGGTTTTGACTTCTAGGGTGTCTGAGGTTCTCTGAGATACTGACTTTTCTGCCAGTTTCAAAGTTAAATAGTATTTGGGGCATGCCACCTAGTGGCCATAGTTTTTGGTTTATTGCTCACTAGAAGAGAGTAAATCCAACCCGAGTAAATCAGTCTGAAAAGACACAGGATAGGCCATCTAGGCCTTCCTTGAGCTCCTACGTAAGCAAGTAAATCACCCTCTCAGTGGATCTGAGACAGAAGAGACAGGGGTGGGGGGATTCAAAGTCTCCTGGCCTCAGAAGCCCCTCGGCTCCCCAGTGAGCTCTGCACGTCTGCGGCTTGCCTGGCTAAGACACGGCCTTGTGTCCCCACAGGCTTTTTGGCAATCCTAGCAACAAATGCTTGGAAGAAGACAGGCCTCCTTCTGAGTCTTAGCCCTGACTTCACACTTGCCCTCTCTCTGACCCTCTCTTCTTTTGCCCTCCACCCCCCTCTTGGCTGAGCCTCACTCTCTCACAGTCCCTGCTGTGTCTAGTGCTCTGCTTCCTTCACTGTCGGCCTTTATGTACCTAAGAATCACCAGATAATACTTTTTTTTATTACTACAGTTGCCTTTTAAATTTTTGTATTTACTTTCTTTCCCTAAATAGAAACGGGTTCATGCTCAGTACAGAAAGCAGAAACACACACACACACACATACACACACACAAATGCAAACACACACACACACACACACACACACACACACATACACACACACACCCTCATAGGACCCAAACTGGAGACAATCATGTTTAACATTTTTCAAAAATCCTTACAGCTTTTTTTTCCGAAACCTATTGGTGTGTGTATGGTTTAAAAAATGATATAAAATGCTTTCCACTTAGTAGTAGATCATGGACATTTTACCATGTCGATAACTGTTTTTCTACTCCATGATTTTAGTAACTGTATGGTAAGATATACTAGTCGGCCGGGCGTGGTGGCGCACGCTTGTAATCCAAGTACTTTGGGAGGCAGAGACCGGAGGATCCGGGTTCGCAGCCAGCCTCAACTCTCTCTCTCTCTCTCTCCCTGTCTCGCTCTCTCTCTCTACTTAGTGAGGCCCTCCGCAACTTCGTGAGACCCGGTTTCAAAATAAAGTATAAAAAATAGGGCCGGGGGCGTAGCGCGGAGGTAGAACGCCCCTGCGTTCAATCCCCGGTACCGCAAAAAAAAAAAAAAAAAAAGATATACTAGTCATTTAACTTAGTCATTTAACTACTGTTAAATTCTAGGAAACCGAGAATGGTAGGGAATATTTTTAATTCATAGTCACATTCAGTTGATAGTTTATCGAGCATCTATTGTGTGCTGTGCAAGGAATTTTCATGTTCATGATCAACTTGAACATTTATGAGGTCCCTATGAAGTAGGTATTTGGGATGCCATTTTGCAGAAGAGAAAATTGAGGTTCTGAGTTGTTAAGTGACTTGCCTAAGACCACACAACTTGTTGTGGAGAAACACCAAATGAAAACCTTGGTCTCTGGATCTACAGCCCCTCAGCTACCTCCTGAGGTCCTAGTAGGTGCGGGACTTGCATGTGGCTTTTCTGAGCATTATTTCTCTTTGTCCCCAAAATAGGAACAAAGAGAACCCACCCCCTAAAGGAGGTTACTATCAAAAGGCTTTAGAGCCAAGGTGCGGATTGTGAACTAGGGTATGGGAAAGTAGGAGGAGCTACCTAAGGAGGGACTCTTGGGTTTCCGGAGCCCCACCCAGCAATAATTTTTGTCAAATGTTTGATATATACCATCTGGTTTTATCCTTACAAGAACCCAGGATGCACACACTACTATAATCTTATGTTACAGATGGAAGAAATTAAGGTTAGAGCAGTTGTTGGTCTAAGGTCCCCCTGCTGGTAGTTTTGTCTGATTCCGAAGCCTCCTGAGCGGTACTACAGACGTCTACTGCATGGTAATTAGAGTCCTACTGAAGACTTTTGCAGTAATAGAGTCGCAGGTCCCACTGCTGGTTTTGAGGAACTGTTTGCAGGGGGGTTATGGACAAATGAATGAAAGAGGAGAGGGTGAGGAAAACTAATGGGAAATGAAGCCCAGAAAAATAAAAAATTAAATAATGAAAACCAGCCAGGCACAGGCACACACCTATAATCCCAGTACTTGGGAGGCTGAGATAAGAAGTTGGTAGGTTCAAGGGCAGCCTCATCAATTTAGCGAAACTCTTAGCAACTTAGGGAGACCCTGTTTCAAAATAAAAAATAAGTTGGGTGTGGTGGTACATGCCTGTAATCCTAGGACTTGGGAGGCTGAGACAGGAGGACCCCCAGGTTTGAGGACAGTCTTAGCAATGTAGTGAGATTCTCAGCAACCTAGCAAGACCCCACTTCAAAATAAAAAATAAAACAGGTCTGAGAGAGTAGCTCAGAAGTAGAATGCCCCTGGGTTCAATCTCCAGTACCATAAAAAATAAAATAAACCGGTCATGGTGGCACATGCCTATAATCCCAGTACTTGGGAGGCTGAGACAGAAGGATTGCAGGTTTGAAGCCAGCCTCAGCAACTTAGGGAGACCCTGTTTCAAAACAAAACATAAAAATAGGGCTGAGGGTTAAGCTTGGAGATAGAATACCCCTGCGTTTAACCCCCAGTACCATAAATAGATAGATGATGATAGATAGATAGATAGATAGATAGATAGATGGATAGATGGATAGATAGGACTGGGGGTATAGCTCAGAGGTAGAAAACCCTTCCACTACCCAAAACATAAAGAATAAATAAAAATAAAAATTCTGAAAGAATGCCAGTTGCAATAAAATCAACCCCTAGAGAAGATGCACCACAGTATTTGATGCACAAAGTTTGGAAAGCAATGCTGAGCTGTTGAAAAGGTGGAAAGTTTTGTTCTTTCTTGTTTTTTAAGCAAAGCAGAAACAGACGGCAATTTTTAGAGATAGTTTTTCTTCCAACATTGTAATGTACAGTGCTAATACAGTTTCCAAAAATGACTAGCTCTAAGTACTCATCATATTACTTATCATGAGCACCAGTGAAATGGCATTGTATCAAATATCCCACAAGTTTGTACTGAAGGATAAAGTATGCATTTTAGGCATGGTGTCCATTTAGATGGCTCCTGTTTTGGTTCCTTATTCTCTAAAATGAAATTTAGGATAATACTCCATACTTCACAGGTGTTATGAAAACGAGTGAATAAATACCAAGAGCTTAGGGAGAGATCTAAAAGGGAGATGTTAATATATGCCACCATTATATCCTCATTCCTATTCTGAAGTCATAATGCTCCAGTGGTGACACGCTAGTCATCACCATGGAAACCGATGCTATATGCCACTTTTTTCTCTATCCCCCAGACAGCTGCAGAAGTTGCTGCAAAGCGATTAGCGCCCTGTACTTACCATCTCTAAGCTCTTTCATGGTTTGCAGATGCCTTCACTGCTAAGCTTTCCTTGAGTGTGTCCCTGCGCCTCGTCTTCATCTTTCCTCTCTGTATCCTCCCTTCCTTCCCACCGCTGAGGTTCTGGGTGGCATAGCCTTCTACCCCTTTGTTCTCTCCTTCCTTGTCCTTCCTTTCCTCTTTTATTAATTTTTTTGTTACTTTATTTATTTATTTATTTTTATTTATTTTTTTTTTTGCGGTACCGGGGATTGAACCCACGGGCATTCTACCTCTGCGCTACACCACCCGCCCTATTTTTTTATACTTTTATTTTGAAACGGGGTCTCATGAAGTTGTGGAGGGCCTCACTAAGTAGAGAGAGAGAGAGAGAGAGAGAGAGAGAGAGACAGGGAGAGAGAGAGAGAGAGAGAGAGAGAGAGGGAGCTGAGGCTGGCCGCGAACCCTGATCCTCCGGTCTCCGCCTCCCAAAGTACTGGGATTACAAGCATGCGCCACCACGCCCGGCTTTTTGTTACTTTAAATTACTTTATTCAACCAGTAGCCTATTTTTGAACAATTAAAGCATAGTTTTCCTTCTGCAAGTAAATAAAGTGAATGTTCTTTTTTCTTATACTTTTATTGGTGCATTATAGTCTCACATCATAATGTAGTTCATAGTGATAGTGACATGCATGCACACAGCACTTGGTGGGCTTCCCCCCTCCCCCCTGGCTCCCTTCCCACTCCCCCTCTTCTGCATATAGGATATTGAGGTTGACATTGGTATTCTCACATATGTACATAATGTCAGTGGAGTGACTCCTTTATTGATTCTCCCTGCCTCCTCTCCTTCTCCTAGACCACCTCTCTGACTCTACTACAGTTTTTCCTCCATTATCTGAAGTCCCTCTGGTATCCCAATCACTTCTTAGCTTCTGTATGAGAGAAAACAAATGACCCTTCACTTCCTGTGACTGGCTAAAGTTACTTAACATCACGTTCTCCAGGTCCATCCATTTTCCTGCAAATGGCATAATTTTGTTCTTCTTTATTGCTGAGTAGAATTCCATTGTGTGGATATCCCATAATTCTGTTATCCATTCATCTGTTGATGGACACTTAGGTTGGTTCCATAATTTGGCTATTGTGAATTGTGCTGCTATAAACATGGATATGCATATTTTTTGGTACTAGGGATTGAACCCAGGGGTGTTCTACCTTTGAGCTACACCCCCAGCCCTTTTCATTTTTTATTTTGAAACAGGATCTTGCTATGTTGCTGAGGCTGGCCTTGAACCTGCAATCCTCCTGTCTCAGCCTCCCCAGTACTGGGATTACAGGTGTGCCCCACTGCACCTGGCTCTTCCTTTCCTCTTTGATGTGGGAACAGTCCTTGTTGCTTCAACAAGCTGTTCTTTATCCCTATTGCTGTCTGCATGGAGGAGTCAAGACAACTTAATGCTATTGACTTTATTGCTGCTAATTGCTGAAGTTTTCAAGTCTGTGCAGTGTTTTGCTTCAATTATTAAGGAGTCACCATAAGTATACCACTCTAACTATAATTCCTGAAGACAAGTGACATCAAATCAATAACACTAATTTCCCATCCATGGGGCTTCAGGCGGATATTCTACCAGGTTGTCTCTGTTAGTAAACATTTTGTAAATGAATTCCATTAGATTTTTAAAAGTCTGATATTCTTTGTCCTCTTGAGAGATATTTGGCATGTATAGATAGACAAGATCTCCTTATTACAACACTTAATCTGGAGCAATGAAGCATGTTAATTCCCCAGTGAATGTTTTAAGTAAGTCTTCCCATGCTACCAAGTAGTGTTCTGTTCTCAGAGACTACAGCAAGACCTGATGCTACAGTAACAGAAAACATCATCTTGCCTTGAAGAGAATGTTCAGTACCGATAGGCGGTTGTTTGTGGTTGTTTTTTCAGTGTTGAATTGTCTCCCCCATTTCTTTCTCTCCTTCAGAGTCACATACCATGAACAATGGGAGGGACAGGGCATTGACGTAATGGCTCTCCTCTCCTCCAATGAACTCCCTTTCAAACATTTTCTCTCGCTTTAGTTTCTCTTTCCTCATCGGAGGCTAAGCGTTTAAGTGTTTGATGTTGCCTTGCCGTGAAGAAGCTATGAGTGTGTGAGAAGAGGTACAAAATTATAGGAGTGAGCCAGGCATAGTGGCACATGCCTGTAATCCGAGTACTTGGAAGGCTGAGACAGGAGGATCACAGGTTTGAGGCCAGCCTCAGCAACTTAGGGAGGCTCTCAGCAACCTAGCGAGACCCTGTTTCAAAATAAAGACTGGGGTGTAGCTTGGAGGTAGAACATCCTTGGAGTCTATCCCCAGTACCACCCCTCCTCACACACAATCGTGGGAGCAGCTGGTAAGCCTCTTTGACAGGGAGAAAGAGCTGGCAGCTGGGCGGTGAGGCAGGTGTCCTGGGAACACGCATGTGTGTGTCTAGAATCTCTGTGGCTGGTGTGGTGCTAACTGCAGTTCAAGCCCTCGTGTGAGTGAGTCTGGATATCTCCCAAAGGCCCAGATGGCCTCAGTTTGAGGACCTGTGTCAGGCAGTTTGAGGGGTGCCCCCCTTTGCCTCTTTGGCTGATCTGGGCACAAAATGAAGGCTCCTGAGTTGACGTTTGTGGGTAATCTCCTCATGTCTGGATGTCCCTCTCACTGTTGGCTCTCACCCCAATGCCAAACTGGAGAGAGAACAAGTCACGGCGCTGTGCTGCACCTCAGCATTTGCAGGTGACAGATGACCAATGTTGGGTGGGCCAGCGCCCATGTAGTCCATGTGGTTTTGTAGACACACAGAAACGAGGAGGAGCTGAGTCTAAAGTTTGAACGAGACCAAGGACAGAAAGCCATTTGCTTGGTGGCCTCTATGGTAATCTGCCCTTTTAGAATAAGGGACAGGTGCATGCCCCCCCCCCAGGCCTCACAGTGGCCCAGTCTCTTTCAGCATGTCCTATGAGTCCCTCTGCCTCCCTCACTGGTGTGGACTTGTAACCCTCCAAGCTAGGCGCTCTGTTCAGTGCTGCCCATACATTACTCAATTGCGCGCAAACCATGATAGTATTATTGTTGTGTTATTATCATTGTGTTTTGGCAGATGATTCAGCATAGTCCCATAATTAGTTGGTAGCCAATTCTTAGGAGTAGGCCCTGATAATGGTGGAAACTCTGGGCTGGGATCAAGGCAAGTGTTTGTTTTTAAGAATATGGAGACATTGACTCATCACTAGTCTATAGGATGCCCGTGGAGGCCACTTTTGTCTTTGATCCCATAATAGGTCAGACTTCCTTCTCTTTGCTGCTGCTCGATTATAAAGTAGCCAGGCAAATCCCCTCTGATCACTCTGTCATGCTAGACCTTTTAGACTCTGTTTCACTACACCCCATCACACTGATAGGTACAACTTGTAGAGACACCGTCTGGCCCAGTACACTGGCTTAAATCAGGGTAGGTGGTTGCTTTGCTGCAGAACTTCCTAATACCTTTAATATGCTAATGTACACTGGGAATCCTCCTGAAAGGAGGGGCATAAATATTTCATCAATTCTAAGCAGCATGCTCCCTCGCGTTTCATCAGCTCTGAAGCTGGGATGCTTCTTGCAGTCAACGGTACGTGACAGTAGCTGTGGATCAGGCAGTGGTGGTCACTGTCCGGGCACATGGGAACCTGGTCACAGCTGTTTCTATTGTCATCATATTAACTGAGGTAGGTACATTCTTAGCACACCGTATCATGATGTGTAATTGCTATTTAAAATGTCTTCATAATGACCACATGATGATTTGGCATTTAAATGAAAAGTTACCATATATATGCTAAGAGGTATGGAAACAGCAGTGGGGTATACGTATGATGTCAGAGCAGCACAAACCCATCATTGCAGGACACGTCTTAGTCTGTGCAGGCTGCTATAACAAAATACTACAAACTGAGCACTGATAAGCAGCAGGAATTTACTTCTCACAATTTGGGGGATGGGGAAGCCCAAGGTCGAGGCACTGGAAGGTTTGGTGACTGGTAATGGCATATAATTTCTGCTTCATAAATGGTGACTTCTCACCGTGTCCTTGCATGGTAGAAAGGATGGGGGGGTCTGTCTCTTTTTTGAGGGCATGAAGCCCATTCATGAGGGCTCAGCCTTCAGGAGCTCATCACCTTCCAAAGGCCTCATCTCCTCATACCATCTTGAGGGCTAGAATTTCAACATATCAATTTTAGGGGGACACAAACACTTAGACCACAGCACTACAATCCCATATTTTCTTGCAAAGCAGTAGCTAAGTGCTTGATAGAACTTAAGAAAGGAAGAGACCTAGTACTGGCGGCACTATTTTTGTTCCTGTGTTGCAGATGAAGAAGCGGAGGCCTGTGGAGATTAAGTAACTTGCCTAAACTGGTACTGCTAGCATCGCAGAGCCAGGATCCAAACCCAGGCAGGTGGCTGGCTTCATAGTGGCTCATCACTGCTATGCACACGTTTTGGAAAACACTGTTCTAGCCACAGATTAGAGGGGGAGAGTACTGCAAATCAGACTCATGGTTAAAAAACAAATATGTAGCTGGGTGTGGTGGTGCATGCCTGTAATCCCAGTACTTGGGAGGCTGAGACAGGAGGATTGAGGTTCGAGGCCAACCTCAGCAACTTAGCAAGACCCTCAGCAACTTAGCTAAACCCTGTTTCAAAATAAAAGAATTAAAGCCTGGCACGGTGGCACATGCCTGTAATCCCAGTACTTGGGAGGCTGAGACAGGAGGTTTGCAGGTTCACTGCCAGCCTCAGCAACTTAGTGAGACCCTGTTTCAAAATATAAAAATAAAGTAGGGCTGGGAGTACAGCTCAAAGGTAGAATGCCTCTGGCTTTAGTCCCTAGTACCACACACACACAAAAATAAAAATTAAAAAATATTTAAATTTAAAAAGGGCTGGAGGGTATAGTTTGGAGGCAGAATGCCCTTGGGTTCAATCCCCAGCACCAACCAACCAACCAACAAACAACCCCCCAAAACAAAAAAATAACAAACCAACCAACAAACAAACCCAAATCAAAAGAATAAATGCCATAACACTCACTGCTTCTTGAAATATTCAGCAGGAATCTACAGGGAAAAATAAAGATTTCCCTGGTCTTCGTTTATGTTGTGAAAGCATTATTATTTTTTGTGTATGCCTAAATGATTTGCACTCCCTCCAGGTTATGAAGATGAAGAAAGGAAGTTCCTTTCAGTGGAAGGCTGAATCCTTATAAATTTAACTTGAATAAAACACCAGCAACAAGCTGGATCAGTATCAGCCCAACCTGGGCCATATCTGAACGCTTGCAAGGCCCCATTACCTTAGGGGTTGCTGCTGCAGTGAAAAGGAACCTACTGCTTTCTTTCAAAAGGTAGTGGGGGGACTTAGACAAATTAGATCGCTTTGTGCAGTTCTTCCCATCTTTTGACCTGCTACTATTTGTGAGATAAATTTCAGTGAACCAGATGGACTTGCTGAGAGAGGTAACCATCTTCTATTAGTTCATCCCCTAGGGAAGAAGCAGGTGACAGAAGGATTTAGGCAGGAAAACGAGCCTGTGAACAAAAGATATCGTCATTGCTTGGAGCCACAGTGCTGTTTAGGTCCCAGGGCTCAAGTTTCCCAGGCAGGTGACCCATGAGGATGATTCTGCCTGCTTCATTTCCTTAAGAGGCTTTGAACTCTGCCAACAGGGCTTCTCCACGTGCCAGTTGCTTTCTGAGATTTGTTTGGCCTTCCTGAGATATGTCTGGCCCTTTTAAAAACTGCAAGTGAATACAGCTAGCACCTTACAGTAGTTTAAGGAAATTATACTCTTTAGGAGACAAAATGCTGTTCAGTTGCTATTTATCTGTGCCAATTGGGAAAAAAAGGAAGATGACTCATAGTCCATCCAGTCCAGCGGGACCAGTGGGAGTATTGATTACACCTGGTCTTAGACCACCCCAGGGAGCAAATGCTTTGACATTCATAGATTCCAGAAGGACTGTAATGATTACACGTAATCCAAGATTTAACTCGGGTATTGACTTTTAGGAGAGAGAACTGCACAGGTGGTAGACCAGTTGTAGACAGGGTCTTTTCTGTTCTTCACCCAAGATAAATAAAAGATATGGATTCCACTTTACTATGTAAATTGGAGCCCCAAAGAGATCAGACTGTGATGGCTATCTTTATGGCAGTTGGCTAAATAGCAGCCTTTGAAATAAAAACAAAGGTGGGATGACAATTGCCAGGGCTAAGAGGAAGGTAACACATGGAAAGTTCCAGTGTGTCGAAACAAGTCATCCTTGTATACAGCAGCCACTTGTGGTGCATACATTATGGTATAAATGAGCTGGTGATAAAATTTCTATAGGATTCATTACATGTTTACAAATCGAGCTTCTGGGATTAAGCATCAGAGGCAATCTTTGTTCTGGTAGGCTGCGAACGAGAAGGTACCTGATAAGAAAGTGCTAGAAAGAGTCCAGCTGTTAGCTATTATCATGTTTCTTTTGAACATACTGTACAAGGCATGTATAGGTACACAGCCAGTATCGGAGGAGATTAAAAACCATGGTTACATTAGCGCACACCTATCTCAGGGGAACCCTACTGACTCTTCTCTCGCAGCCTGTGTCTGCTTCCTGCGGCTTCTCTGCTTAACCTAGCAGGCTGCCTTTGGAGTCTGTAGCACCTCAATCTCTTTCAGCAGCATTGGAGGATAGGAGCCATAAGGGCAGAAGAGATGCTATGGGCAAGACAGCTAATAATCTATTTGAATGTCAGTCAAGAATGTATGTGGCAGCTGAAACATCCTCTCACACAAATATTTTGCTGGAGGTAAAATGATGTATAGATAACTACTCTTTTAAAGTAATGTTAATTGCTTTTCATAAAATCAAATCTGAAATCTTCCACCCATATGCAAACCATCTGTGCTTAGAAAAAGACATATTTGAATACCAACGAGGTAGGGGAAACATTAATGACATAAAGACATCTCTTAATTCCCATTTCATTTTTTAAAAAGTCACTACTGTAAGCAAAGATAACCATTTCAAGAACTTTTAAATTGGACTTGCAAAACCTCCATGAGGTAACCCGGGCAGACACCCTGGAGGGCTGGCCCCTCCCTGGGCAGAGTTTTCTGAGGTAACAGGCCACTGTTTTTTCCCTCTTTCTCTAACAAAAGGCCAAGAGGTACAAATTCCAACTTAGGTCACGGGAAAAATGACAGATTCGTTCAACTCTGTGACTCACCACCCCAGGTGTTGGCTAGAGACTGGCTGTCATCTCTCCCTCACACTGTAGGTGATGGGTGTTGGGGCAAGAGCCCAGCATCTGGGCTGTTGCTTCAGGTGTTAGAGCACAGGCAACCCAGCCAGCCAGTCAGGAGTCGCCCAGCCCCTCCGCTCCTCTCCCGTCTCAAGAATGAGGCCTCAGAGCTCAGGTAGGTGCCGACAGGCTGCCATCTGTGGGGAATACTTGACTGATTTGAAAACAAACACACGTAAATGTAGTGCTTCATTATTTGTGCATATCTGGAACTGCTTCTTGTGATGTGGCAGTGAAGAGAAGCACGTGACTTTCAGAGCACACTGCGTCACACCGTCTTGTGCTGGAGCAGGGCAGCTGTCCGTTTACAGGTTTGCTTATTTCCTAACAGACTGCTGGTGTGGCCGGGTAAGCTCTCAAAGCAATCCTAGTGACCTCACCTATGAAAGGGGCAGGGGGCTAGATATTTTTCAGGGTTCTTTTGTGATTCATTCAGAATCAGAGAAAGAAAGAAATGACAGGTTCCATCTTTTTTTTTTTAAAAATGATCCTCCTTATTTCTTTCCCCTCCCAATCCAAAAATACAGCTATTTTATCACTGAAGTGAAGGTAGGTCCTTGGATTTCTTTTCCTTGGGTCATCAATGTATTTTCAAGATAGAGTCTTCCTAGGTTTTATTTTGCATTCCTTCACATATCTGTGGATGCGAAGATCAGGTCAGTGATCGGTCATGGGCACATTCCTTCACCTCTTTCTGCCTCAGTTTTCTCAGTTGTAAACGTGGATAATGCTATCGCTACTTTATAGAATTGTTGTGAGGATGAAACAAATTAACATATTTAAAATTCCTTAGAAGAGTACTCTGCATATAGTATGGTATAGATTATTATCACTATCATCGCCATTGCTTTCTGAGTCTTTTTCATATCTTCCTGGCTTTTCCAGATACAGTGTAAGGGCAGAGTGGAACAGGCCCCAAAGTTTAGAAAACATCACACACTTCTAGGACTTATCACCGAATATATACAAAACCCGACTTACATGTTGAAACTACATGGAATAATATGCTACAATATGTAATCAGGATCAAATGTTGGTTTTAGGTGCTGGAGTAATAGAATGAGGTCAAGTGGGGTTGTGTACCTTGGGGAGAAAGCTGAGACTGAGTTGGGCTGAGGAACAGGTACATTGAGGTAGGTGGGGAAAAGTGAGGAGGGCAATTCAGATGGAACAGGGTGCAAGAAAACAGAGGCCAGAGTGTGACAACATGGCCGTGGGGCCGCGGGAAGACAGTGCTGGCCATGTGGAAGGAAATAAGATGACACCGAGCAGGGCCATATGATGGAACTTCTAGAAAGCCTTTCCACCTAGAGGATTCTTGTCTTGATAGGATCAGATAGGAAAGATTTCTGAGTGATAGGAAGAACAACAATTGGGACCTAAAGATTTCCATGGTTGGGATAGAGGCCTAAGCCCTCAGAGACTGATTGACTAACTAACCAACTAACTAACGAAGAGGTTGTTGCTCTGGCTGTCCTAGCGTGAGGAGATGGAGGCCACCTGGAACACAGCAGAGGGATGAAGAGGAAAGAAAGAGATGTAAGTGGCATTGTGAAAAAGAAAAAAAATTAGTGAGACCTGTTTGCCAAATGATTGGATAAAATAATTGAAGTAGAGGGTAAGTCAAAGGTTAACTGCGAATGTTCAGTTCCGTGAGCTTGAGAATTAGAGACAGCAGGGAAAATGGGAAGAGAAGTGCTTAAAGCAGGAGAGAAGCAAACGAGGACTTTGGTGATGTATAAATTGAGTCTGTGACGATAGAGTGATTTCTAGTGATGATAGTGAACCTCTATTGTTTGCCAGGTACTGTTGTTTTACGCATGTAAGTTCATTTCATCCTCATGGAAACTGCTTGAGATAGGCACTATTATCTTCCCCATTTTGCAAAGGATGAGAGGTTAAACATGACCCCAAGTGTATACAGTGAAGCTGGGGTTTAAACGGGAGCCAAGGATGTTCTCCTCTCAGGGATTTTGCGTCTGCTGCTCCCCATGCCTTGATTCATTCATTCAACACATGCTTCTTGAGTACCTCCTATGCGCCACGCACTGTTCTAGGTAGTTGGAATTCTTGTAAACAAGATGGACAAAGAGCCTTGGCCTTGCTGTGCTTAAATTTCCAGCATATCTGTGTCTCTCTCTCCACTGCTCAAATGTCACCTTATCAGAGAGGCCTTCTGTGACCACCTGATCGAAAGCGGTGATCCTTCCCCATTACCCTTTCATCCCATATTTCTTTACCCAGGATTATTTTACTTAATAACACCAGCACTATCTGATACTTCATGTAACTTTTTCTTTGTTTATTAGCTGTTTCCCCCCAGCAGAATACAAGCTTTATATTCTGGACCTTCTCAATAACTGCTCATTTTTATTATCTTTTAATTGATTTTCTTTCTTTTTTGCTCTATTTTCCACTTTTATTTTCTCTTATATGGCATTTAAAAATTCCACTAGCTGGGCGTGGTGGCTCACGCTTGTAATCCCAGTACTTTGGGAGGCGGAGACCGGAGGATCCAGGTTCGCGGCCAACCTCAGCACGCATGCGCGCGTGTGCGATCTCTCTCTCTCTCTCTCTCTCTTTCTCCCCCTTGTGAGGCCCTCCGCAACTTCATGAGACCTGGTTTCAAAAATAAAGCATAAAAAAATAGGGCCGGGGGTGTAGCGCGGAGGTAGAACGCCCCCGCGTTCAATCTCCAGTACCGCAAAAAAAAAAAAAAAATAAAAATTCCACTAAAATGTTTTTAGTTGCAGAGTCCTTATATGTCCTCCTATTATTCCTATTATATTGGTATAATCATTTTGCTTTCGAGCTAGACTGAAAAGGGTAAAACAGACATCAACTTTATTCTTTCCTTTATCTTTCTATTAAATACTATTCCTGGATGCAGTCTCAGCTAGATCCCACACTTTTTCACTTACTTTTTTTTTTGTGTGTGTGTAGTACTGGGGATTGAACCCAGGGGTGTTCTACCTCTGAGCTATATCCCCAGCCCTATTTTATTTTTTATCTTGAAACAGGGTCTTGCTGAGTTACTGCACACTGGCCTTGAACCTGTGATCCTTTTATCTTAGCCTCTCAAGTACTGGGATTACAGGCATGAGTCACCACACCTGGCTTCTTTACTCTTCAATGGGAAACAAAACAAAACAAAAACCTTTGGGGCTGGGCATGGTGATGCAAGCTTGTAATCCCATTACTAGGGAGGCTGAGACAGGATCGCAGGTTCGCAGGTAGCCTCAGCAATTTGTGAGGCCCTCTGCACCATAGTGAGACCCTGTTTCAAAATAAAGAACAAAATAGGGCTGGGGGTATAGCTCGGAGGTAGAATGCCCCTGGGTTCTATTTCCAGTACCATAAACAAAATAAATCAAAACAAAACAAAACAAAACAAAACAAAAAACCCCTTTGGTCACTGTCAGTGACAAGAACAACATTTTTTAGTGATTTTTAAAGTTCCCATGTAGCAGCTGGGCATGTGGTGCATGCCTGTAATCACAGTACTTGGGAGGATGGGACAGGAGGATCACAGGTTCGAGGCCAGCCTCAGCAACTTAGTGAGACCCTATTTTAAAATAAAAAATAAAAAAGTGCTGGGGGTATGGGGGTGCATCTTGGAAGTAGAATACCCCTGAGCTCCATCCCCAGTAGCATGTCCCTTCCTTTTCTCTCCGACCGCCTCAAACTCATGCCTTATTAGGACTTGGATTCCTTAGCTGGAGAGATGCATGCTTGGCTTCTCTATTTCCTTGTTTTTCCTTGTTCTTCTACTCTTCCCTGCTTTTTATGTACAGTTTCTTATGTTTCCAGAGCAGGGCTCAGGAGAAGAGGGGTTAACAAAAAAAGGCCTTTGTGGCTTGTGCAGTTTGTAATCTGATGATTTCCTCTGAGGCGGCAGGTGCACAATTGCTGGCTCTTTCCCTTGAGAGATGCTTTGGAAGTCGGCCCACGAGGACCTCTGACTGTACTCCCTTTGTGTGGGCGGGGCTGCACCTCAGGGGTCGCCCCCTCCCACTCTCAGCACCTGGACTTCTGGCAATCCACCACTGGGTCATATTTCCCTGCCGGGCAATAATCTTCAGTAGGATCAAACATGACTTCGGGTTGGCTCCCTCCCACTGTCCAGTTTGGCCCACAAGGGATCATACATTCTTGCTCCATGCAGAGAAGGGTAGCTTGTTGCTAACACACCTGCCTCTCTCCATTCTCCCACGAAACCAGCTCCTGGGCAGAACCGTCCCCCATTGTGTTTCCCTGAGTGGGAATCAGAGGCTAGCTGTTCTGTTTATCAAAGTCCAGGGAGCATGGGTCGAGCTCTGCCAGTGGTTCCGTGAAGCACTTCCCACTGACTTGAGAGGATGGAAAGCACAGCCTCCCTCTCTCCAAAAGGGGTTCAGGAAGCATCATGTAGGACACAGTGCTTGGAAAAGACTAGAGAATTGGATACTGTCGATATTAATTTTTCTCCAACTAGAGGAAGAAGAGGGACTTTCTGATAGCGCAGCTCTCTAAGCTGCCTAACAGTTCACTTGCTACCGAGGGCAGCAGAAATGTCCCAGCATGGCCCCCAAGGAGGCATGCTTCCCTGGCACGTCACTTTAGTCCTGAGATCTGTGTCTCTTACTCACAGTGTTCTAGAAGAGTCCAAACATATGTCTCGGGTGCTCATAGAGACAGGGACATAATGTAAAAGGATATACGACAGGTCATCAGTATTTCTGTAGATTTCGAAGGGGCGGCAGAAAAGAGTTGATAAAAGTATAATCCTAGTCGGAGCCAGGCGTGGTGGCACACGCTTATAATCCCAGTACTTGGGAGGCTGAGACCAGAGGATCCAGGTTCGCGGCCAGCCTCAGCTACTTAGTGAGGCTCTCCGCAACTTCATGAGACCTGGTTTCAAAATAAAGTATAAAAAATAGGGCTGGGGGTGTAGCTCAGAGGTTGAACGTCCCTGGGTTCAATCCCCGGTACCACACACACACAAAAAGTATAATCTTAGCCAGGTGTGCGGGTGTGGTGGCACAAGCCTATAATACAAGTACTTGGGAGGCTGAGACTGGAGGATCACAGGTTCAAGGCCAGTCTCAGCAATGTAATAAGACCACCAGCAACATAGTGAGATTCTGTTTCAAAATAAAAAAATTAAAAACAAATGGCTGGGGGTATAGGTCAGAGGTAGAATGCCCCTGGGTTCAATCCCCAGTACCAGTAAATAAATAAATGAATGAATGAATGAATAGATAAATAAATAAATAATCCTGGGCATCAGACAGGCTTGGGTTTGAGTTTTAGCTCTGTCAGTGACTAGCATGTGACCTCACGCAAGTTATTTAATATCTCAGAATTTTATCATCCAAAAAGTGTTAACCTCCTAGATATTAACGTTGTCTCTGTGTTAGATTGCTTGTTGATAACTCAGCACCACCAGCATCACCCCTAAGGCTGGGAACTACTTTTCCCAGAATCCTCTTTACATGTGGATGGATACAGGTTGGAGTTTGTGAATACGGTTTTGAGTTTGTAACTTGTGCAAGACTTGGAAGGCAGAAGTGAGGGGAGACGTTGGTGCCTGGGGTAATGGTTGCTGAGGTCTGTTAGGGCCTCACAGCCTTTTCTGTGCACTCTTCCTGAGTCGTCAGGGCAAGATTCTTAGACTTCATCCATGAGCTGGAGTTCCTCCACCCACGCTCCAGGTTTCGGGCTGAAGTCATCAGGGACTTTTTTCTAGTTCTCCATTGTCACCTCCGAGACTCACTCCCTCAGCTTCTCTCATGTCCTTAGAAGCTCTCATTTCCCTAAGAAGCCCCTGCTCCTCTGTTTTCCTTACTGGACCATTCTGATACAGCATGCATAGTGTTAGACATGTAGCAAATACTCCATAAGCCTTAGCCAGTAACAATAATAATCACAAGAGGCACTGTTGGAAACAAATGTGAAGCTAATAGATTAATGAGAAACTATGTGGGTTTCATCGTTAGGAACAGCAAAGATGAGGGATGGTACAAAAAGGGACCATCCTTCATTTAATAATGAGAACAGCTCCTGTTTTTGTAGCATTCTTCAATCCACATTTACACATTGACTGTCTGTATAGTTGCAGAGTTTTGCTTCCCAATCAGTGAATTAAACACATATGTTATGACATGTACAGTTGCTATTATGCTGTGTGGTAATTAGGCATAAATGGTAGTAGCCAGTTTATAAATGATTGTGTCTGGAATTAGTTTCAGGAAGCCCATATTATTTTTCTTCTTGGTTCTCCAAAATTGACAATTTCCCTTCATATCGTGTTTTTTATTTCTATAGGTAAAAAGCCAAGTCTTGGGCCAGCTCGTCAGTTCCTTTTTCCCTTGTTCTCTCCAAGACTGGGTTCTTCTGCTCCTCTTTATCCTCAACCCCTATCCATCCTTTGCCTTGGAAGTCACAAGCAGATGAACTAGTTATAAGCCCATGGGCCTAGCTTCGTTGTTTGAATGGCACCAACACCTCTGGACTCTCTGGAAGTGCGAGCTGTGGACGATCTGCCCCAGATCCAGGAGCAGAATGTCCCCACCTGCCACAGGGACGCCTATGGGAGGGAAAGGCGACATTCACATCTAGTGTTTTGTCTCTGGGAGGGCTGAATTTCTTTCTGGGGATTCTAAGAGACAATCCGTTCCATGATCATTTAGGTCTTTAGCAGAGCTCAATCTCTAGCTAATGTTTTAAATCAGAACTAAGGGTTCGAAAGATTAAACAACAGCAACAACAAGGGATTCTTTCTAGGATTCTGGTGGTTCTTGGAGTCAGTTATTTGCTAAGGCAGAACCCGGAAAGGTCAAGACCATGGTCCATCCAGGACTCCATACTGTGGAGAAAGGCACCGGTGCTGACATGGGCTCTCCATCACTCCTGAAAACAGTCCAGGCTAGCTGCTGGAAGATGAGAGCCCATACGGAATGGTGATGAGCTGTCCTTGCTGAGGCCATCTGAGACCTAACCGCTGCATTGAGACTAGCTCCCAACAGGAACACCCCTCACCCCTTTTTTTGGTCTCTGGATTCAAATATGTGCTGCTTGTTAAGAACACTGATCACTTAGTAGAAACGTACAGTCAATGATGCTCTGTCTGTATCCCACTTCAGAGAAGGATACGTTTTGCTGTCCCTGGAAGTGCTCTCTGCTGTCAACCCCATCAGGGATTACCTCCATGGCCTGCTGAGAGCCACCTTGCCCAAAGCCAGGGTCTTCCTAGGGATACCTATTTTGGCCCAAGACAGGGGACTCTGACAGGTCATTTTAGTTCAGGACTCCTCATGGGGCTGGCTGAACCTGTCCCCAGGCCCGCCTTGCAGTTTGGCTTCTCCTTCTACCCAGTTCTGCTCCCTTGCCTCCTTCCTACAGGTGTCGATCCCAAAGGCCCTCACTAATAACCATTCAGCACATTAACCTGCATCTCAGAGTTTGCTTCCTGGAGATCTCAGTCTGTAACAGACTCTGCTCTCTGTCTCTCCAATATTTGTTGATATCTCTACTTTGCAGTAGTCTTCTCTGCCATTCTCCTTGATCTCACTAGTTTATACCTATTATATCTATTTACTGCCATTTTATGGAGCTTAAAGAGGGAATAAACACAAATGCGTATATCTGACCTGGCGTTGTATTGACCAGAGTTAAATCGCAAAGAATATAACTAATTCTAGCTATTCAAAACAGAAAGGATATTTTCAGGGTATTCAATAGTGAGGTATTTATTGCATTAATAGTCTACCAGTTTTGCATTCCTCTTTTATTTATTTATTTTTGCAGTTCTAGGGATTGAACCTAGGGGCATTCTACCTACGAGCTCTACTCCTAGCCCTATTTTTTATTCTTTATTTTGAAACAGGGTCTCACTAAGTTGCGGAGGGCCTCACTAAGTAGCTGAGGCTGGCCGCAAACCTGAGATCTTCCTGTCTCAGCCTCCCAAGTACTGGGATTATGGGCATGCGCCACCACACCCAGCTGCATTCCTCTTTTAAAATGTGACTTCGCAACCTCTCCCATCAAGGGGCTGAGTCTGTTTCCCTATCCCTTAAGCCTGGGCTGGCCTTTTGATTTGCTTTGGCCAACAGAATGTGTAGAAGTGATAATGTGCTCTTTCTAAGCCAGATTCTCAAGAGGCTGTGTATACCTTGCTCTCGTTCTTGGAATCCCTTCCTGCCATGAAAAAAGTCCAGGCTAGCTGCTGGAAGACGAGAGCCCATACGGAATGGTGATGAGCTGACCTTGCTGAGGCCATCTGAGACCAGCCAGCCTCTGGCTAACCCATCAGCTGACCACAGGTATGTGAGAAAGTTTAGTGAGATCGCCAAACTCAACCTAGATCAGCGGAATGGACTAGCTGACCCATAGATCATGAACAATAATGAATGGTTATTATTTTAAGCCACTGCATTTGGGGGTGTTTGTTATGCGGCATTATCGTGGCAATAGATGATTGGTACAAGTGGCTTAAAGAACCATTAGAAGGACTGAAGGAGTAGGCTCTAAGGCCAGATCATGGAACAGACTCACAAAAGGAGCCTATAGTCAGGAGGCTGTAGAACCAGGAAGTGCCTGCTAATTAAGAGGCCACTGCAGTGAGACCTGGCTTTACATTTGCCATGATCAGGAAGCTGCTGATAGAGCCACTGACTGCAAAACCACGCTTCTGCTACTGCTATGATTTACGCCATCACAATAGATGCCTGTGCTCTGCTTTTCGTCATAACTCAGCTTCTGCGAGCGCTTCTGATCAGCAGAATGTAAGTTACAATTGCTCTTCTGCTGCACAGGCGTCTAAGGTCAAAGGGACGTTTAGTTTTCCAGCTTCCTCAGCATCAGAAGGAAGTTGGGGGGTGGATTTGGACTGTCAATCTCAGTGTTTTCCAAGGCTGTGATTAACTAAAATGAACACGATTCCTAAAACCTATTCCAGAGACAGTGCTCAGTGACACTGAAACAATTTCTTTAGATTTCTATGTGCAGTATTTTGCAATTGGGCACATCACTTTCTATACTGTCAAACATCATTAATTCAATTAATAGACATTGAGAGACTGAGGGATGAGCAACACAGCACTAAGATTTTATGAACTCATTGCTCTAGCAAAATATGTGTAAAAAATGTTTAGGGGAACCAACAATTAACAGCAAAGGAGAAGGAACTGACTTTATATTCTGAAAAGTTCTCGATTCCTGTTGATATTTGATAAAGCATTACTGTTAGAAAGAACAGTGATTTCAGAAAGAAGAACAGCAATCAGTTCTTAACCTTCAGTTATATATGTAGTAAGTGACAAAGAAATATTTCAGAATTTATTTTGGAGGAAGGGTAGAGGTTTACAAGGCTCCCAGGAAGGCTGTTTCATATTGTCCTCTGATCTGTCCTTAAGACACGGCATCTGGTTTTATGTGGTCAGAGAACAAATGCTTCCAAATCTGCAGTTAGCAATTCTAGAGAAATCTGTGTTACTGTGGGTGCTTTGTAAAGGGATGGTGAGTTAAGACAATGAATAATCAGGAAAAAAAGGGCAATTCTTAGAAAGCAGAACCATTGACAGCAAAGGCGTTAAAATGAAAGGAATTTTGTGCCCCCCAATTTTGTTCCCTGTGTCTGATTCAGCTGAGGCACAACATTATTATTACGGTATGAGAGGCTCGCAGTGGTTTATGTCTTACTAAGCATTACTTACCCAGCCATGGCCTTGTATGGTAAGGAGTCCCACAGACTCACCATAAAAAAAAAGTCCTTGTCAAGAGAACCTGGAGTCCCTCCAAAGCCCTCGGAAAGGTGCCCCGGTGACTCAAAAGCCAGAGACACTCCTTTGTCAACAAAAGCACCCTACAGCTAAACATGTGGAGGGCAAATTGCACTTCGCTTTTGGGTAAGGCTTAATCACAGACCCTGTTTATTCAGTTCTTACTGCCATTAATGTGAAGTATCTGCAGTTTTGCTTCTGAGACAGAACTCATCGATTTTAATTGTCATTTGTTTTCAGTTGTGCAATCAGAAATTCATTCATATGAGGAAAATCAGTCAATACCTATGGGAAAAAGGCAAAGCAAGCAGTCGTTGGACTGATTGCTTTTTTGTAATGGCTGAGCCCAAGACTTACCAATGAAAGCTCAGTTAAGTGTCAGCCGAGAGAAAGGCACAGAGCTGAAGAACTGGAGGCCTGGAAACGGCAATTTCAGTTTCCTTGTAAGGTATTTTAGAGAAATTTACATATATAAAACACAAGGTGATTACTCTTTGATAAAACAGTAGTCTTTAAAATAGCTTTACCCTGATTTTTTTTTTTTTTTTTTTTTT